>CM057002.1:21438794-21698861 GCA_029891345.1 Dryococelus australis
GCCCCTTTTGCGGAAATAAAGCGGTAGCTACTTCTTACTTTATTACTTAGAAGTATGCTGTTTCCTTTCAATATTTCAGATCTCAGTTCAGGAAGATACGGTTCAAAAATTTATTTGGTTTTATCTCAAGTCATTTCGAACATTTTTCATACAACGTCACTTCAAATACCGACTTTTAAGGCGAAAAACCGCCCCAAATGAATACTTTAGGAAATTTGTGCTGACGTTTTTTAAATATCTTTTTAAGTTAAGAAATTACCTCAGAGAGCTTTAACGCATAGTTTTTGAAATCGGTTTAATGAAGATGTTCCTCCTCGTCATCAAAGAGCCTTGAAATTTGATCTGGGTTGTACGGCGATATTTTTATTCTGAAACTAAAATTATTGAATGTGTTTCTTGAAAAGGAAAAGTAAGGTAGTTTTCTCAGACCACTGAATACGAATGGGTACAATTTAATCAGCGCATGCAAACTCCTAAATTGCTATTAATAGCGGGAAAACAAATATGTAAATAATAATAATGCCATGTTAATAGCATATATTTAAATGGAGACGGCACAAAAAATAATCTTACGTATTCTGTAATTACGGGCAGCAAGCAGAGGGAACGTATTAGCAAACTTCATAGCCATAAATAATATAAAAATTTATAATTATTGTAGTTATCCTTTGCTTTGCCGTCATTATTTATATACGTTCAAACAAATGAAACGTTATTGAATTATATATTCTGATTTTTTGTTTACTGCACATACAATATGTAACTCTCTGGTAAGGAGATGCTCTTTGTTGTATTTCGCGCAATAAATATTACATTGCAAGCACTTACATTTGTGATATAGTCCATTTACGATTGCTTCACACTTTTCTGAAACCCTGTTGAAGTTCTACTTCCAGGATATTCCTCCGCCTCATACAAACAAAGCTTATTTAACTCTAGAAAAATACACCACAATTCGCTCATATGATAAAAATTTTCTGAATCACCAGGTTTGTAAAGCTCAGATTGTGGGCGAATTTATACGATTTTAATTTATGAGTGTCGTAAAACTTTGAATACCAGAACTTCCTTTGACACGTTAAGTTTGTATGCTGTTCCACACATATGTTTATCGCATATATTAAGTAAACACGCACACTATTATACACAACAACGAAAGCTTCCCACTTTTTAGACAAACAAACAGATTTCAGTAGCTACACGCTTACGTGTAACTGATTAGTTCATCGATAGACAAATATTATAATATTTGACAAAACTTATCTTCGGATTAAATAGAAATTTTAAAATTAGGCCTATTATCATTACAAACTTCGCTTAAGCAATAGCGATATATATCACAGTGCTACAGTATAGCTATAAGTCAACGCCCCTAAAAGTAGACAATGTGTCATTTACTGTCTGCCATATCAGCTTGCATCATCATCAAAACAACTTATTTTAATATATGCCGACCTATATATTACTCCTTTTAAATTCTAAGAATAAATTAATTATTTTACAGCATATAACGCAAAATAATTTCTCCTAATGCCAGTTCCCCGGCTAGAATAAAAATCCACTTAAATCACAGACATGTGTAACCCATAGAAACCTATTATTACATACACACCTCTGAATACATCTCATTCCTATGAAACTATCATCATGCACTAGTGTCCTAACCTTCTCCAGGTAAAACTTGAACTAACTCTCCTACATTAGTAGTCACCAATACAGCCACCCTTTCATCGCTTCCACATATTATCGCCAGCTCCGTCTGCTCAGTATGTAGCTTCACCTCAATGTTATTTTCCAATTTATTTAGTATTTTAACTTATGCATGTACCTCAGTGGCTACTTTTATATCTTCCACTAATAACCTGTACATTACCAGTTACCTGTGAGCCAGATTTATATTAAGGAACGCCCATTCAACCAATCACTCCAATCACAAAACATTCCATTCCCGTTAACCCAACCTAAGGTGCACCTATTACCCCCAAGTCCTCCAACACAACTGCCACCAGAGATTCCACCCCAACCTAAACCCCCGCCAAAGCCTCGACCAGCACCACCACCCCAACCTCCAGCCACATTCTCCTACTAAACCCACCACCTACACCACCAAAACCTCCGCCTATACCATCACTCCAAACCCCACCCATACTCCCACTAAAACCACTACCTAAAGCACCACCCCAACTACCACCTGCGCCAACACCCCAAACTCCATTCATTTCCACACCAAAACTCCCATCTACGACACATGGAAAAATTTTAGCCACGCCCAAATTTCCACCTATACTACTACCGAATCCTCCACCTGTAGTGCCACCCCAACCTCCAACAATTCTCCCACCAAAACCTCCGCCCAAACAAACTCCATTCATTTCCACACCAAAACTCCCATCTACGACACATGGAAAAATTTTAGCCACGCCCAAATTTCCACCTATACTACTACCGAATCCTCCACCTGTAGTGCCACCCTAACCTCCAACAATTCTCCCACCAAAACCTCCGCCCAAACAGCTACGCAAGCACTTATTTACATTCCAGTTTCCTCCGAGACCTCCACCAAAACCTCCACCTGTAAAACCACCCCACTCTCCACCAATTCCCCCACCGAAACCTCTGCCTGCAAAACCACCAAAACCTCTTCCAATCCCCCCACCAATACCTCCACCTAAGAAACCTCGTAAACACTCGTATGGATCGTAATTCCCACTTAACCCCCCAACAAAACCTCCTCCCATTCCCTCAACCAAACCTCCACCAATTCTTCCACCAAAGCCACCAGGTAAACATCCCCAGCCCCTACCTAGTCCCAAACATCCTCCTAAGGAACGTCCATTTAAAAGTCTCCCCAGTTACAAAAATAGCCATTTCCACCCCACCCTGCTCCGAGCAAGTTACTCGAGCCTTGTTCTACATTTCCGCTCCAACCTCCAATTGTTACTGCTTTCGCAGTATCTCCAAGAACACCAGGTACTACATCATGTGCCATGCTTCTCTCTCCACTGAATACAGGGGTGAAGAGCTTTAATGTTTTAGTGGTTTTCTTATTAATTTCTCGTCGGCTAGTCTCAGTTTCTTGCTCGTCATACCACGGATCATGACCTGCAAACAAACAAACATTTTAAGATTTAACTACAAACTCAAAGAGCATATCTTTTTCTTCCAAAAACTCTTGTGTGTGTTTTTAGAAAGTTGCATTTTTATTGCAATACTTCGGTGTGCCAAAAGTGGGCACAAAAGTGCATTATTTCCTACCATAAATTTGAGGTAGGTTTTATTGATACCGCTGTCCACAATAAAAGAACCAATATAATGAAGAAACATACAGATTTTTCGTTTCAACTTCCTAAAGACATTTAAAGTTTTGCTGAAGAAATAAAAGAAGTGTTAATGAGAGAGAACTTTTTCTAGTTTTACCGAGCTTAATTTCTTGTGGAAATTTCCCACTGCTAACTCCGGAATCGTTTTGCGAATAATAAATAATTTATAAAATACATTCATTATTATTATTCCTGTACACTACAGAGTGTTTTTATCTTTGAAGTTTAATGGCAATGGTGAGTTCATGTTCCTATGTTGGTTTTATTGGACTTTGTCCATTGCCAACAACGAGACTAAATAAATATCACACACACACAGAGTTCAGGAACTCTTCCAAGCACCAATAATCAGAGATCAGAGACTACCTGCCCTCCTATTGGTGCGCTTGGAAGATATATATATATATATATATATATATATATATATATATATATATATATATATATTATATATATATATATCCTGTTTTCCCCTTCAGCTCAAACCCACCAATCTCTACTAGTTTTTTCATCCCTACTAACAAAGAGCGTGTTTTCCCTACACACTCCCTGTAGCATTTCTGTAATGCATGCAATGATTTTGAATTATTTCGTGTCGAAACGGTTTTTACGGTACTATGCCGGATTTCCCTTTCTCTTCTTAGTTATAGGTTAACTATATGCACACTCAGGGAGGTAGTCATGGCCCTAGTTGCGACCATGGCTGCCCAATCCCTCTCTGACGCGATGCAGGTCTCCTTGCATGAATCCCCTTCCATGCAGGCGTATAGGATTCCCACTGAGAAGTGTTTAGCTCCCGCCATACCTCGGGCTTACACTTAACACTTAGAGTTAGGGTGGGTTAGAAAAAATACCTCAGGTCAGTCTATTGCGAGTGTTCTTCCAGTCTCTCGCCTTAAGAAGGAGACATATTTCAAGCCCCGAAACGCCGTGAACACTTGTTATGAATTTTGTGTTATCATTTTCAGCCGGTCAATATCCTCTCTGTTGGTTTATCATTTTCTCTGGTTATTTATGTGTTGTTCATAGTGTTGAATTATTTGGTTTTATAATCTGACAAGGAATACTTTCCTGACTTCTGTTTCGCTGTATTTTTGTCCTATTTTTGTGTGTGTTTTGAGTTTTATTGTTTAGCCGTGTCCACTGATACGGTTTTTTTTTGCAATGTTTTGTTCACACGTGTGGTGTTTTCATTTTTGTAATCGTGTCGTCTTTTCTTTTGGTTTGCTTTTGTTGTCTGCCCTCTTTTGTAATAGTAAACTGTTTGTCCGTCTTTTTGTCGTTTTACTTATATACATATTTATTTTTCATTGACAAGGAAACAGCTTTTCCTAATTAACTGTCTGTGGTGTTGTAAAAGGTTTTTCCGTTTTTTGTCTTGCTGAGTTCTGTGTGTGTGTTTGTGATTTTTATTTAGTCTCATGGTCGGCAATGCACACAGTACAATAAAATTATTATAATAACTACAGAGTGTATCTTCTCGTCATATATAAAACTTGACTTCATCAAAATTAATGTTTTTGTGCACCTTAAGACCAGAGACAAATTAAGTATCTTCAACGAGCTTCTGTGTTTTGCATAACCAAGCGAATTTCAACAAATTATTTGCTGCTTCCGAATTCTCGGGATATGCACATTAGTCTTGCATCTCCGCTCCTACAAGTCAACGAAGCCATAACTGAAAATGTGTGCATTTTAAGAGAGATCACATCCCGTTGTATCACACAGTTACTCCATTATTAGTTTTGATAACAGATATCTTTATCTCGCTCTTAAATGTGTAATTCATGAGGGCATGAATTATATTTACAAAATAAAGATTATATTTAATACACTATAGACCAAAAAGTAACTGAGCACCTGTCCACAATGTTTGCTCGGTGGTAGTCACCCCGTTAGAATCTCGTAGGGCCACCTCTTGCGGCTATAACAGCAGTCATCCTGTCTGGCATGCTCTCTACGAGTGTGTGCAGGACATCTATGGGAATACGTCGCCATTCCTCTAGCAACTATTCCATGAGTTCAGCAATGGATTTTGGCCTCGCCTGACGAGCTCTCACCGGCGATCTAATTCGTCCCAAAGATGTTCTATAGGGTTGAGGTCGGGGCTCTGGGTGGGCCAGTCCAATTGGCGAACATTGTTGTCGGCGTACCACTGCAGAGTAGCCCTTGAAACATGGCAGCTGGCATTGTCATCCTGGAAGTAACACGGGTCCATTCCGTAAAAACGCCACATGTTGGGAGCATTTCATTATCCAGCTTCTTACAATAGGCCTCTGTGTTCATGCTACCACGGACAAACACCAGCGGTCCTACGCCGAAGGCCGTGAAACAGCCCCACACCATCACCCCACCACCACCGAATTTCCTAGTTGGCACTGTACACTCCAGCAGAAGCCGTTCCCCGGGTAGATGCCACACCCATTCACGTCCATCGGACTGGAAAAATGTAAACCTTGACTCATCACTCCACAGAACCGATTTCCACTGCTCCAGTGTCCAGTTGCGACTGTTCAAACACCACCTGAGTCGCCGAGCTTTATTGCTTGTCGTGATATGGGGCTTATGTGCAGCTGATCTTCCGAAATATCCAAGTCGGTGGGTCTCTGTACGCAATGTTCCAATGGAAAATGATACTCCTGTTGCTGCATGAAACTCCTGTAGGATGGTAGCCATATGTTATGTCCTATGTATGACAATTTCACGTATCAGGGTTCTGCGATTTCTGTCGGTTAAGATTGGAGGTCGCCCAGAACGTGCAGCATTGGTACAATGCCCATCGACCTTCCACTACGCAGGACGAATGCTACCGTTGATTCGGGCCAGTTTACCTTCTGTGCAATCGCCCGGCTAGACAGCCCACTGAGATGGCAGCCCACAATCACGCCCTTATCGAATTCCGATAGCTCTGTACCTCGTGCCATGTCCTTGTCAACTGGTTCTACACCGGCCTGCAGCGTATGGCGCACACAAGTCGACTGACATACTGAATTACCTATCTTCACGGGTGCCCAATTACTTTTTGGTTGATAGTGTATTTTGTGGTGGGCAAGTTCATATTGCAATCCGAACCAAATAAAAGTTTCTACACGCAAATAAACAAAATCTCTTTATTTACTGTGAGCTCGAAAGTGGCTTCTTTGGAACAAGAGCTCAGTTTGAGGAGGAAATTTACCCTACACAAAATTCTCCCATAAGGAATCTCATCTTCTTGTCAACCTGAACAGAATTAACCTTATTATGCTGGAAGTCGACGATAGTTAACGGTTAAATTAAATGGCAGTAGTGGGTGAGTTTGAATAGTTCTGTCCAGAATTTTCATATATTATTATAAATCGAAGTCACGCGCTAAAATATCAAATGGAAATCCTGCATCAGATAAGAAAATAACATCATCCGTAGCTTTCATTCTGAAAAATTTAATGCTTTCCCATAACAGTCCAATAATTCATCAACATAATCAATTTTAAAAAATTTGTGCAACAAAAGTTATTGATAGACGCTTGGTATTAGGCCTACTGAATTACGTGTTAGACGTCGTCTTGTATAAACACCATGGCTGGGCCATCGTATTAGAAAATGGAGAAAAAAAATTGATCTGTGCTTTTATCATGCAAACCATAGACTCCAACTATATAATACTAAAAAAAAAGTGCTAAGCCTAAAATTTTCTTTTCATTGATATTTTTTTCTACGAAGAACCACCCAGACGGGGAAAAAAATATTAAAGTCTGTATGTAATGCGTCAAGCAGGCAATTAAAGTTGTCTTAAAAAGAAAATTATATCGCATTACGAACCAAGATTTCTACTTCAAACATTATAATTAACTTTCCTGAAAACTAATGTAAATTTTAATTTAAATCCGCATGATTTTATCTTGTAGCAGCACTAATTACGTCTTGCAAATAATTTCAATGTTTCGAGACCAAAACTCGAGAACTTTGCTTTGTTTTTCATAAAAAATCTCCAAATGATAGTGCGTAGTTTCGTCAAAAATCCTGAACGAAATTTGTTTGTGATTTATTATTAGCTGGAATATTATCCGGGGCTCTAACTAAGCAACAAGCAATTGTTTCGAGATATTTGACTCCAATTCATATTTAAGTTAAAATGAGGCTCGTTTCGTTAACTTCACGTGACCGGTATGTCCAAGTTTAAGTCGCACAGAAATGCATTCACGGTAAGTTAAGAATGACATACATTTTCATTATGACGAATGTAAAGGAAAATGCAGTGACAGCTAATCAGCTTATAAAGAAGCGATTTGCTTTTGTTTGTTGTAGGAATTCATTTTAATCCTCACCAACTTGCTTCAGGATTTTAAGTTTTGCTATGGCTTTCCTTGGAAACTCCATAATGACTCTACGGAATTTGAAGATTAACTTCGCAATCTGTCTGTTCTGCAAAAAAAAAAAAAAACTACTGGGTTTGTGCGAGTTTCTTCGTTGTGTTTGTTTGATTTGTTTGTTTGTTTTAGTAGATAACTAGCATGAGTCTTCTTCGGCGTGTGGTCTGTTGGTAGTACATAGATGTTCCGTATACATATATAGTATACTAGTTTTCCGCACTTAGCTCGCTGTCCTGTTTGTTTGACTCGATTCCTTCATGGAATTTTCTGGCTTCGTGTAAATATTTTCTTGACTACAGCATATCTGGCTTGCATTCTGTCGTGTTAGGAAAAAAACAGCTGGGCGTGGGTACGTTTTCTTTGTTGTGTTGGCCTATTTTGTTCTTTCTCATTTTGTCTGTGTTGTAATAATATTTTTCAAGATTGTTTCTAACCGGTGGTCTTTTCTACGTGTTATCTGTTGGTCGTGTATTTATACGCATATTTTTCGTAATTAGCTGCTGTTCTGTTTCTTTTTTATTCTCCGCCCTCTTGGAAGTTCCCAGTATTATATACATACAACTATTTTCTCGTTCATAGGCTACTTGTCTCATACAAGTATTTTTCTCGTGTTTGTTCAATCCCGTTTTACCATGACAGACATCTGCATCGCAATGGCGAATGTCCGAAAATTTCCATCCAGACTTTCTACCCCCTCCCCCCAAACCAATTACAGTAATAATTCAAAGATCACAAGATTAATTTTGTTTTAGCGGAATATATATGTTGAAATTATTTAAAAAAAAAAATGCAAACTTGAGGAAAATTTATTGGCCCAGACAGTCGCCAATTTAGGTGTAACAAGTGAGATATGGTATCTTGGTAACATATAGGTACAAGTGTGCAGTTACAATTATTCTATAAACTTTCACAGATTATACACAAGTTCCCCATGTTAATATAAAGGAGAATAGGACTTAATACTATTTTGATGAGCTGTACAGTCAGTTACTGATTTTTTTTTGTTGGAGAAGGCAAGTACACAGTCGTATTAATGGGTAATTAAATGCAATGAAAGGAAATATCTCTCTTAGTTTATGTACAATCGGTAAAGAGCAGTTAACAGGATACACAGTTGGGTTCATATTGGTGGAAAGGTATTGTAGATCTCTATCTGAGATGTTCCATTAACTTAATTCTGTTTTCTAATGAAATGCACGGCAGATTTCTCCTCAGAACTCATCCATCAGCAAATGACTCATTGTTTATTTTAGTATCTGGTTTTGTAATTTTATGCACAGAAAATCTACCTCTTATTACTAGCTAGTGATGTAGGCTTCCCTCTCCGAAACCAGTGTTAATTTTATTCATTAGTAGAGGAGACCTGCAAAATTCGCGTTGTTACTTGGTGACATGCTAGATTTCACTACTATATACTTATTTGAGTGCGTCATGATTTCACTGGCTACTGGCAACTATAGGATATTCAAGGTAAAATAAACATTTTTGAAACCCCTGCTTAAGATTTACTTGCATGTACGTTGTGTATTCTTCCGCCTTTCGTAAGATTAACATTGCCATAGGTCTCATAATTTTATTCATGCGTCGGTCAAGTGAAACCATGAAATTATTACAAAAGCAAATATTTTACAAATGTGCTCATTTTTACTCTTCGATTTATTAGAAAAATACAGAAAGCGAAATAAATAATCTAAGTTATCAGAAATAGCTACCTAACAATTATTATTCGACGTTAAGATAAGGAACTACTTCCCATCAATCGTTACCAACTTGACCGGGCTCATGTCACCCAGTGCGCCAGTTAAAATATATGCTGGTGGCAGTGACTTTTTTTTTAAGGTTGATTTCAAAAGTGCTCACTTTATCGTGAACAACATTTATAAGGCCTCATTTATTCGTGTGACAACTTTACTGGGGGTAGGTTGCCCAACCTTTGAGCCTTTGCTGTCGTCTAAAAACGGCGTAGGGAATAGTCTACACAATTTGTTAGCCAATGGTAGAAGTCAAACAAGTACACAACGTCTTGTATTTAATTGTGCAACAACAAAATAACGCGAATTTTGCACATCCCTTCTCATTAGTAGAGGCCTACAAATTTCGCGTTATTATTTGGGGTGACGCTAAA
The DNA here is from genome assembly GCA_029891345.1 of Dryococelus australis. Lineage (NCBI taxonomy): Eukaryota > Metazoa > Arthropoda > Insecta > Phasmatodea > Phasmatidae > Dryococelus > Dryococelus australis. Next base: position 21,448,589 of record CM057002.1, read on the forward strand.
CTTAAAACACATGTACATACGCAACACTTTTTCATTGAACCATACTTCATCTGACGTGACACGAGTAACTCTGCGCCAGTAAATGAACACTTCACAATCGTGTGCCCCAGCCACGTACATTTCAGTCAGAGAAGTAGTGACGTCACACATAGGCTGCTGCTAATGGAGAAACGACATCGGCACGAGTATATACGGTACTGTTAATTTTGGCCTTATGCTACATACTAACGCGAATTTTGTTTGTCCCTACTAATTAGCAGTCATCAGCCCTGTTCAGTGAATTTTATGATGAACCGTAGAGGGAAAATTAGTTGGTTTACTTTACGTAGATGTCTTTCGTGATGCATGTATGATATTTTGGTGCTAATTGTGAGAGAATTATTTATATATTTTATACAACAGTAATCATAACATAAGTCTAATTAGGATTAAATTATATCAATTTATGAATAAGTAGTATCGAGGTGGGAAAAATTGTCATGTGTGATACGAAAGATATTAATGCCACCAACTGCCATAGATTTAAAGATTTAACATTTGTTTATATTTTTTTCCGAATTCCTCTGACCACGGAAGAATTGATGGAGTATCTGGAATGTCACCAGCCTCCAAATGGCTAGAGTCTGGCGTATAAGTAACAACATAAAAACCAACACTAGTTTGCACGCAGTGGAATCGTTCAATTTACTATTAGTATCTCAATTATGTTACATGTCAGTGAAATATACTTTAATATTTTTTAAACTATTAAGTAAATTTTTATCTATTTCGGAGACGGAAACATCTTCAATATTTAGAGGAACAAAGTAAGTTGTTCAATAATTTTTCTCTGGTGGGCAGTACCGTGATGTTAATAATCACCCTACATTCAAGCAGTTATCAAATCATGTATGTTTTAATTACCTCTTTAATGATGCATATATATTAAGTGTTTATACAATTAAAATATATTAATTAAAATATAAGATAAATTCGTTACCTGAAACGGTTGCCAGGAGAAACAATGTTATGACAACTATAACCTTCCAGATCGGAGCAAACTCTTCTTTCTTAGGAGAGTTTCTCATAGTACAATTTCTGAGTTTAAAAGCAGTGATTAACATAGCCATATTACAGTGTAAAATATTAACCTTTTCAAAACCTAATCTAAAAGTTATTAATGTGTTTACGTCCAGTGCTTCGCAGCAAATTATCATGCCAGATGGTTGTCAGTATTTACGACGTATTGCTGGCGAATAGTTCCTGACACCATTTCCTTTCATTTAAAAGATTGATTAAGTTTTATTTATATTTCTTGTACTAAACAGACTTCTTAATATCGATCGTTAACTTTAAATATATAAATAACGTCAAACATATACCTGACTCTTTACTATTGTGTTAATAATTTCAACATTGTTTTAAAGGTAATCTCAACACAGCATGAGATAAATAAAGTGTAACCACTACAAGACTCTTACCAACTATACACTAATTCTGGACACTAGTTGTGTATAATATATGAGATTATCAATATTTATGAAATTAAAGGTTATCAATTAAGACCCCTATGTTCTTAAATTGCTCACGTTAAATCAATGATATTATAATGTTTTATTTAGGATAATGTATTCATTATTAATAAAAATAACAGCATTTCATGGGCCTATATTAAATAAATTAAGGACTTGCAAAATGTGTAAACAGGCACTCTATTTTAAGTCACCTAACACTACCTGTGAAATGACTGTTCTCGCAACTGTCTCGTTATTTAAATGTGTACACAAAATTGAAACTTTAAACTAGCAGAACATATTTTGTGTTCACTTCATGAAAAGTTTCGTTGCACGTAGGAACTACCATCTAAAGGTTGCTGGGCCCAAGCAAAGCGCTGTCAGAACACAGGCCCTGTATATATGACTGGTGCAGAAATATTAAAACCGGGAGGTGCTGCTTTATCTCATCAGTTACTTCAGCAGAACACACTCACAACTCGCCGCCGTGTGTTACGTCTCATCTGCCTCTTCTGTTAAACATAAAAATGTTTGTGCTCATTACTGTTGCACGTTTAATGGCGTCGATACTTAATGCTTCGTTATTACCATACGCAGCTTAATGTCAGTATCTATTCAATAGAATGTAAAATTCAGAACGGTGAGTTATTTCTAGAATGAATGCTAGGGTTTTATTACCATGTATGTTGCTCGCTACTAGGCTAAATGTGATTTTGCTGTCGTTGCAGATATTCACGTTATTTCAAGTCATTCAAAACTTATAAAGTGAGACTTGAAGTTGTATCAAATTCCGTTCACGTGTTACAAATAAATACCAATTACACGGCCAAAATCAAATTTTATTAAACTGCTAATAAAACACGAACTTGTAATGGAAAGTCTATCGCACTTGCGCTTGGCTTATGAAGGGCTAAATTCCCATACACCATGCACTTTTGCGATAGTTGTTCTGCTCAGTAATATTTCTCGTTTCTCACTTGCTTAATCCTTGCAGAGTCGTCGGTATTGGATTATTTGGGGGGGGGGGGGGGGGATGGCCTGGGCAAATGCATGCATATGAAATAGTGTAATAATAAAAATGATAATTAAATCCTTGCATATATATTAATTATGCGACACATTATATAACAAAATAAATAAGGAATTTGGAAATGTTTTATTTAGGAATTTAGGAGGCATTTCCCATTTTATTATTGTTTATTATAATTAGGCCTTTGTACGGCAACTACTTTTTACTATCACATATTGCGTTATGTCCAATATATTATGCAATATATAGGTTTTGCCCCCTCCACTCTGAAATCAGAATCAGCCAATAGAGAATAATATATCACGGCACAGATGACAAGTTCAAAAGGCGTGGTACAATCTTATACAGTTTTTCTTGCAAACACTTGTAACCCATATATATATATATATATATATATATATATATATATATATATATATATATATATAAATTATTCTGTCTACATATCCGAACCACTATGATCTTTGGTGTTAATTTCTTGAGTCGTAGCAAATCTTAAAATTTTCACTTCCATCTCGCCATGTCAGTGTATTGCCTAATCTATTAGAAAACCTACTGACCTAGGTAAAATACATTCCATTGATAGTTGTGAGGAAAATTCTGTGTCATCATGGATTATTTAGACTCTTCATAAATACGTGAGTGAACAATTAAACATTTGTGGTATAACTGCAATTCTGTTTGCAAGTCATTCAAAATTTACGAGATTTCGAATATCAGTGAAAATCTACTCCCATAAATTACTATTTTATAACATTTTGAGATGTACGAGTATATAGTTACAGTTGATGGAATGGATTTACACGAAACAATAGGAGCGTAATGATATTGCCTGGTGACAAGCGTGTGAGGATCAGTTATGACTGTTACAAAGTAAGATGTGTTATTTTATCTCTACATGTATTTCACGCATCGTTTTCAAGGTCTGGGGTAACAGAAGATTGGAAGGATCTTCGCACGAAATTGACACTTGCTCGCTCGTCCACTAGCTGAGGAGTTGGACTAATTATAGCTCAGATTATTCTGTGAAGAAATTAATGGTAAAGGACCTATGGGGTCATCCTTTATCAGCATGGAAATTAAAGTTAGTTTCACGGGCGATTGAGACGCCCAGCATTCTACACTTGAAACAGTGAGAATCGAGCCAAATCAGTGAAAACGGTGAGAATTGAGCAACTGATAATCAGTGCCAGTGGTTGAACTTCGGTGGTATATTTGTGACTTCCCACTGAATCTCAAGAATTCCACTGCTGAAAATTCCTTGTTCCCAGTTAATTTGCTTGCTTGCCGGTCAGCAGTAGCTCATCAACTGACTTTAGTGAACGTTATTTCACTGATTTATATCACTGATTCGGATTTATAGTGTATCCGAGGTTTTCTCGGGTGTCCGATCCATTGAGGTTGGATTCGTTGTGGCAGTGGTTGAAACTAGGCAAGTTGAAGGATGCCTGGAGGGTACTCTCTCCTGAGAAGGGTCCATACAGTTAGCAGTGACACAGCTCTGGCACAGTGCTGGACCTACAGTAGAGGTTTCATAGTTCCTCGGCCTGACCACGGGCTCCTCTGGGCGCGAGAGTGCCAGCTGGATGTGGGAACAGGAGCATCGCAGTGTCAGTTTGGAGCTAGGATCTGGTCAACTGGGATGTTGGCTGAATTCACTTTCGCACTGACCGATTCTACCTGAATCCCTGTCCATAGGTGGCCGCTGGCGTAATTTCTGTTGTACTTCATTTGGAGGTTGGGTACAGACGTCTGGTGAGCTGCGCTAATGGCGACCTGGGGAGCGACTTCACCGTAGTGTCATGTAGTAGAAGATGATGATGTCCAGCATGTGAGTGTCCGAAAATTGAAGATGTAAGAATCAATTTGAAACGGAAGCTAGCAATAACAGAAGGTGAAAATACTGACGTTAGACATATAATTAAAAGCAAAGAAAAATTGTATATATTTACAGACTTTGCAAGACTGGCTATCAAAAGGTAGGAAAAGTTCGATGAATGGTTAACTAAGAACCAACACATGGTTGCCCTGTATTAAACAGATAATCCCGGCAGTAACGCAGTGAAACCGCTATAGAAACCTAGTAGTTGGAGCGGACCCACTACAAGAACTGGGAGTTGCCCGATGAATAATCAGAATAAATTTTATTAAGGTACAACCAGTGGGCAATTGGTTAACGTGGAGAGCTAACCCCCCCCCCTTTTTTCCCCTTCTCCGGGCATTTACGTGGATCAAACTATGGCTGTCCATGTAAAAATATGGGTCGTATAGTGAGTAGAGATAGCATTTAAGAAACTTTGCGCGTGTGTATAACCACAGATTCTCCATTTATTTCCAAAGCCAAGTTTTTTGCAGGTAAAAATAGCTAGATCGAGTGTTTTCGGAGGTCATTTTCAAGTGTATACGAACATCCTGGTGCAGAATCTTTAAGAAGATACAGACAAGTGCAACACACTTTTACCTTTGGTACTATGCATAACATTACAGAGGCACGTTATCTACGGGAAGACAGTGCATCAGTTCAGTGATTTACAATTACAGGCTACTATGAGGCGTGAAGCGCATACTTGAGACGCCTCTAGCGGTTACGTGCTTCAAGGTCTCAGACGTGCAAAATACCTGCAGCCACGTGGACAAAATATCTCAACTCTAACATCTTATGCCCACAGTAATGGTGTATGTCTATACAAGCCGACCTCCCTCGGCGCAGTCGGTTGGTGCGCCGCCGATCTGGAGGGCGGGAAATTCTGGGTTCGAATCCTAGATAAGGCATGAATAGAGACATGCAAAATTCCCGTTATTTTCTGGCAGCACGCTAAAATTCACAGTCATATACATCTTCGAGCCAGTGCCACTTATTTATTGACTTCTGCACCAGTCAAGACACATTTCCCCCTTTCGACTTGGTTAGACGTGATTGGGCCAGCTTATCGTTAGTGGTTCCTATTGTTCCAAACCTGCCCTGGGCGTGTCCTGACAAACTGTAGTCCAATGACAAAGGCAATACAAAACAAGTGTTTGGAGTCTCGTCTGTCTTCAAATAAAGCGTTTTTTGCATGTCTCTACGCATTAATATTAGTTTAAGGGAGGTTATAAATTAGTTTTTAAGCCATCGCCTAGTAAGTCTTCGGGCATAACACTGGAAGACGTTTATAAGCTCTTTCCAATGCATGTCTATACTGGGTATTTTAAGAAGCTACGCGAGTCGCTGGAATTGAGGAAGCTACTTTCCCACCAGAAAATTCCGCAGTCTTATTCTCGTGGTGACGTAACTCTTACGTAAATAGCAGTCTGGCGCCTGCGCAGAATCACCGTGACGTCCGCATCGTTTTCCTATTATTATACCAGCAATTTAATCTGTGCGAGGTAGCCAACGTGTGCTTGGGGCGAGTCCGCCTATCGCACGTAGCAGCAGTTCCTGCCACCGACCAATCAGCGTGCAGGAACGTGTCTAGACACCCGCGCGACAGTCGCAGGTGATCTTGTACCGCACGGAACAATAAAAAAAAAAAAAAAAAAAACTGGCAAACGTGACTTGCGCCTGCTAGAAACGGCGCTAGAAATTACAGACACTTAAAGCGTCGGTACACGGCTGATTTGAACTCTGAAAAAAAATTTAACAGAACCCGCTCGCAGTTTCTTCACACTTTTCGAATCAAACCTTTGAAAAAACACCCCATGCATGGCGTGTTTGGTTGTTTACTAAATACGTTATGTATTTAAAACCTTTTACACTTGTGTTAACATAAAAGTACATTATTTTTTGTTAAATTGAACTTTTACTTATATTTTATCTGTAGATTATCTCTTTTAATTTATAACAAATACGAATTAAGACAGGAAGAAAATACGTATGTTGGTAATGGCTAGTAAGAAATAGTTCTTACGGGACATTGTATTACACTGAGTGAGCAAATATTTCGGAAACGAAAGTTGCTATTGATGTGCTGGTTTTACAGAATTTAAGTTTAGACAAAGGCTCTCAATTGCAGCATAGCCATAGGATTTAGCAAGTACTAGAGCGTATATTTATTGAACAAAGTGACAGTTTTTTTTTTCAAGGGGAACGTTGCCTATTCTCATCAAGAAAATGTGTCTTGAGGAAATTACAATATCAGCGGTGTGTTTTGCAGGATTATAGCGTAAGTAGGTTACGTGCTATTGCGATACCACATTTCTAAATTCCGACAGTTGTGTGCTCCAGTTAACTGCTTAAAGGCTGTTCACGATAAAGTGAACACTTTTGAAATCAACCTTAGAAAAAGTCACCGCTCCTGCCTGCAGATATTGTAACGTACGCACTTAGTGACTTGCGCAGGGTAAAGTTGGTAACGAAGGATGGAAATTAGTTACATATCTCAACGTCGAATAAAACGTGTTTGTAAAATTTTTACATTTATAATAATTACACAGTTTCACTGGACCGACGTATGGATAAAGTGATGAGACCCATGACAATGTCAATTTTACATGACGTGGAAGAATACACAATGCACGTACAAGTAGATCTTATGCAGGTATGTCAAAAGTGCTCATTTTACCGCGAACCGCCTATATTTACTACGATACGATGTTCATATGTTTGTTTAGATACTATTTATTTTATACTTATTGCATTGGGACCTCCTCGTCAGCGCTTTGTTATAGTTCATTCTATAGGCCGTTCACGGTAAAGTGAGCACTTTTTGAAGCGATTTCATCAGATAACCAATAAATACATTTCATTGTAGGCTCGGACTATTGGTTTTTGGCACGGGGAATGTAGACACAGTGTTTATTACTCACATGACAGGGATTACATTGACAAGTGTGTGTGTGTGTATATATATATATATATATATACACACACACACGCACTTTATAACATTTCATTTCTAATTAATATGAATCAAAATAAAGGGAATGTAATGCTTAGTAAGAACTAGTTCTTATGCAAAATATTATTTCATGGATTACGCTAGAATGATATGCGTTGTCCCTGAAGTATAATTATCTAGACATGGTTAATCTTTGTTTGCGTGAGGTGGAGTAATATCCTGCAAGCAGATCTTTAGCAGGGCTTAAAAATAATTGGAAGTATCTGTGAATGGACTATAACTGCAGAACTTCGCAATCATAAAATTGCGTTACTTCAAAGTTTATTATAAAAAACGTTATTATGACAAATTAGAATTTTCCTTCAAATAAAGATGTGTATTATTGAGTATTGCACATTGCATTTGTAGTAAATATTTGGATTTGAAACAGAGTGTGTGATTTGTATATCTACACATTTACTGTACACGTTTTAGGTTATTCACATTGGTTATTGTTGTGTGTGCCTATTTAAGTAGCAGTTATATCAACTATTTAATAGTCAATTTCCATCATTTTAGTTATATACTGATGAAATGGGTATACTTTTTAACATACTTTTTAACCCCATATACTTTTTTACATACATTCAAAGACACGGTGTGTATAAATATACATGTCTTTTGTCGTGTACTTTTCTATGCAACAGATTTTGGAATTTTCTGTTAATTTTGAGACAGACATTCACTAACACTACCTTTACATATTTTTTATATTTATTAAATCAAAATTTTTCAACTTATTTTTCTACATACAAGACTCACATATTCAGATATAAAACAAAACACAGTAATAACATTTTCTTAGAGAAATAACTCCCTTAGGACATAAATTATTTTTTCAACAACTACAGTTTTATCAACTATTTCACTGTCAATCTCCATGATTTCGCTCGAATACTTATGTAATCAGTTATTCTCAGGACAATGTGGTTAGAACTTTCTTTCTAGCTAGATAAGGATGGTCTGGCTGAGAATGCGAGACCAGAGTTTAGACTCTGCTCCATTCGTTGAGTCTCAGAAATGTGCGGTTAAAAGGTCTTAAAAGGGAATAGTAAAGTTACGAGCCTCAGAAATAATAAAACCAAAATTAATAGAAATTTACAAAGTTAATCTTCTAGTTGCGCATGTAGCGATAATCAAGAAGGTTTCAACGCTCAGTCGTTACATACAGCTGTGTATATGAACTTCAAATAAATTTATATTTTTCCACAGCGATTAACAGCAATAGCTTTTATAATGCGTGATGAATTTGGCAAGTTAATATTAAGGAATTGGGTCGACATATCTTTTCGGGTCGGTATGGAAACCACTTAAAAAATCTGTCCCCTGGAATTTGATGTTTAATGTTTAAATTCCCTTGAGATAGGACCATTTTTACAGTCCCTTTTTTCCCGTGTCTTATTAATTTTACTTAATTCCGCCTGTCAAGACATTTCGTAACTAAATAAAGGTATTCCATTGTGTTTGCACCAAGGAAAAAGTTTAGTCGTAGGAACAAAATTACTGTGCCAACCTACAGATGGGTTGTTGGCACGGTAATTAGCAATAGCCGCGGTGTCTGAGCGGCTAGACTGCCAGCCTCTCACCGAGGCGAACCGGGTTCAATCCCCGGCGGGGTCACTCCCGGATATTCGCAAGTGTGACTCGAGCCGGAAGATGCCGCTGGTCGGAAGGTTTTTCTCGGGTCTCTCCCGTTTCCATCGCCCTTGCATTCCGGCTCTGCTCCATTCCCATCTCGATTCATCTCATCCATACCACGTAAGGCAATAGTAAACCACAGCGGTATCATCCTGCCTAGTTGCCTTGATCGCGACGCAGTTGTATCCTTGGTTCTGACCAACCTTCGGGTTGCTAACCTATACACACACCAACAAAATATCGTGAACGTAGAACGTAGATAGTAAATGCAATATATCTGTATGTAGGGGTCTTGTCTGTGATTGTATATGCACCTATGAATACACGTAATTCCTATAGCACAGCTTTGTGTTCCTCATACAGAACTGACAGTTCCTTCACCAGGACACCTTCAACAATATTTGCACTTTTCCCGCAAGAAACTGATTTGTTATAAACCTTCTATTGCTGGTACAGAAGTTTGCTTGCTGATATCATGAAACCACATTACAATACTTCCTTATTGTCACTTCTCTGATGATATTTCTTGCGTGACTTAAATAATTTTTGTTTCCATTGTAGTTTTCAGTAATTTTGCCTCTTACATTTGAATAGTCTAATTTTTTTATATCAAGCATTTTCTTGGTGTAATTTACAAGGCAACATTCCTAAGGCAATGTTACTATATTGGCATTTATTTTTTCTAGTCCACTTCCATGGGTTCCAATCCAGTCATTGTCCCTGGCGGTAGAATAGTCTCGAAGGTGGCTGGAACTTTGTATTCACCAGTGTTATAAATGTCATATATTGTTTCGATATCCATGTTTTCATACTAACGAAATGTTAGTTACATAATTAACACGACAATCAAATGCGAATCAGATATGACAACGAAAGATCAATCACACTCTGAGAGTAAAGAATTTCAATCGTTTTTGTCTATCGGTCAATACTCCCCCCCCCCCCCCCCTTGACGATCCAGATCTTCTCGGTTAGATTTTCGAGAAAGGGGCGATTTTTTTTCCCCCAGGAAATGAAAATTCCCTCCACGATTTCAGGACTGCATTTAGTGTTGTGATACTGCCCCCTCTTTCACTCTGGCAAACCGCTGAGGCAAAACTCACTACGATGTGGAAAGGTTCCGAACAAGGTACGAGGATTATCAGATGCCGAGCTCAGAAGATACGTTCGCTCATCACGTCTTATATGACACGAAACGCGTATTCCTTTTTTTTTTTTTTTTTTTTTTTTTTTTTCGTGGTCAGCCCTCGTGAATTATTGCGGTTACTACTTTATAGAACAATCCCGTCGTCGGTTTTCCCCGGCAGTCACTGGTCCAGCAACAAGTATGTGTTCGAGCTAACCTGTTATTAATAAAGTATGAAATATAAGTGGAGCTTGGACTCCCCCACGCACGGGGATCTGGTCTTATGGGAATTCCCACGTGGCCGGCGGAGGTTTGATTGAATGCCAGAAACTTCGGCGAACTGGAAGATAAATATGGAGCCGAGACAACTAATAATAATAATAATCAAGTGGAGAGGCGACACTGTCGCGTATTCCGTCCGGCTCCTATTTCGGGAAACAAGCTGTGATCATGCCACTTGTATATTGCCGACATGAAAATATCAACCAAGCACAGCAATGCGACGAAGCTCAGAATCCAGGTATTGGCTATTCTGTACACCGAAAGCATACGAAAAATTACACGAACTTTAACGAATCTAGATATAGGCCGTTCACTGTAAAGTGAACTGCCTAGTTGAAGCTAAAGGTACTTTTTCTTTAAACCAATTTATATCCTTCCACCACTTGTTAATGTAAATCCTGCCATGCGAGTAATAAATAAATCTTATACATTCACCATACCCAAAATGAAAAGCCCGAGGCCATAATTAAATGTATTTATTGGTTAATATGTCTGATGAAACAGCTTCAAAAAGGGCTCACTTTACCGTGAACGGCCTATAACCCATCATTAATTATTTTTTATTCTTACTACTCATCCAGTAAGAAACTGGCATGCATGGTTTTTAGGTGTTGACTTCAGATAATTTTTTCAATTAGGCATTAGACTGGCGACGCCTAATTTGCTCGAAATGTTTTTGCACTTACCACATCCTTCTCACAAACCAATCTGAAAATAAACGATGTCAGCGAATATAACGGTAGGTTTGGTGAAATCAGTAACAAGTCATCAAATATTCAACTATCGCCTGAAGTTAGAAAGTGAAATTGTTTTTCGAACCACGCAACAGTGGTAACTAAGGAAGGGCATTTCTGTTGTACGCTGATTTTATAATTTTTAATCATGAATATGATTCTATTTAATTTTTGGTTTTGGCAACAAAATTGTTGCCTGGTAAATGGTAACTAAACAAGGAGTATAGTATGACCTCCACCCTTATCGAGGGTAGACACATCTGAGTAACATATATAAACAGGTAGCTGTGGGCGTTTACGAAAAGTCACTCGGTTTACCCGGATAAAACAAAACTTTTACTCGGTTCGTTCGATAAGTGACCTGATTGAAGTTTACTCGCTATTTAAGTGGAATCCCTAGAAAAAATAAATAGCGCCTCGATGTCGCGTCCGGCCATCAGGAAACATTGGGGCGGCGAGACTGCAATGTGCATTTCTGAGAAACTGAATTTTTCACAAATTAGGTTCGTAACAGTAGCCGATTATTGCACGCGATGCAAGCCGATAGTTTATATTACAGACGCCACTTTGCAATTATCTCCCTTGTCTTAAGGAAAGTGTGCAGGAGATAGCTATTAACGGTCTAATGACGTGAATACGTTTTTAAATTTGCAACCATTGTGGGAGGAAATCCTGAATATTTGATGATAATTAAATGGGGGGGGGGGGGGGTTAGGCCTACAGTTTGGCATTGCAGCTGCGAATCTATCGTCTATATTGAAAATTCAAATTATACCACTACATTGCCAAGGGGTCACAGAATATGTTACGTACGACGTGTTGTTAGTGTGCTGCCACTGCACCACAGGTAACGGCACATCTCGCAGCAACTAGAGTATACCTGTCACGAAACTTTCTACACTGTGGAGTGGACTATGCCGGCCCGTTCCAACTTCGAAACTGTAAGGGACGCAGGAGACTTACATTCGAAGGGTCTGTGACCATTTTTGTTTGTTTTTTTTTTTTCAGTCAAATCTGGGCATATAAAATTAGTGATGATTTGTGAAGAGCAACATTTATGGCATCACTAAAACGATTCATCTCTCGTTGCGACAGACCTTCAAAATCTTCTGTGTCTTTGGTACTAATATTGCCAATGTTGCACGAGAACTCAAAGAGCTATTTGCATTGCTTCAGTCAAATAAACAGCAACATACAGTTGGCAACTACCTTGTCGGTAGAGGAGTTTCATGACACAGGACTCTGGGAAGCTAGTGTAAATTGTACGAAACATCATCTTCATTGGGTGGTGGGTTAGGTGAATCTAAATTTTTAAGAATTTTACACATGGCTAGCAATTATTGAAGTTTGCCCCCAACTCCCACCCACTCACAGCACTTTTCTGTGAACCCATTGTCCTTTCTGCTCACCAACTAACTTATGCTGGAAGGTGGCAGATGATATCGCACGTGGTCCACAATTCTTGGGAAGGTTCGTCTCTAGAGTATTTGTGAACACTTCAGAATCGAACAGATTACTGGATTGAAAGGACCAATCTCCAAATTGGAGACATGGCTATCCTGAAAGACGAGAGACAGCTCACCCAGAAGTGGAAGCTTGGTCGCCTAATCAATACATTTCCTGGAGCAGATGGACTTGTGCGGGCCGTGTATTTATTTTATATAATTAATATTTATTTTTGGTGTGTTCTCAATTTTGTAATTCGTTCTACTTTTTATTGTATTATATCTCAGTTTCGAGATCACGTATTCTTTGGTTTTTCTTCATTTAGTTCATTATAAGTGGTTCATGTGGGTGGTTGGAATAGTTTTGATCCTCATTGGCCAGCAGGTTTAAATCATGATTGTTGATTGGCTGACTTTATAGGCCCCCTTAAGCTAGTGTCAGTCTGCAGAGACTAACGCTCTCTTCGCTAGCAGCCTTCAATGACGTCAGATGTAGGGTAGGACCTCCCGTCTGAAGTGGACGGAGATGTAGGACTTTAAATTTGTTTTAAGGTGTGTAGACGTGTCCCTGAACCAACTTTTAAGTAAACTTGTAACCAGCAATGGAGCTTATGTAAATGGTCGCACATTCGCGAGGTTAAGTGGTCTGGAGCTAGATAGTTAAACACGCCGTCTACGTAAGTGTAGAGTGGAGCTCCACGTATCTCCACCTTAATCCTGCTACGCCAAATTCTGTAAGAGCATCCTACCTTCAATCCGCTTGGTGATTAAAAGATAAGTCCTACCAAAAGATCTGACATTTTCATCTGGACCTAATTTTATTTGCTGTTTGATACAGCTAGATGTCCGTTAGCATCAGTACAGAAGCAACCCCATCTTGACTTTTATAAGTACGTAAATTTCCAGCACACATACGCCCACTGCAAAACCTGTGATAAGAGTAGTTTCTACGGGAGCTAGACTGTTTAGTGAGAACACAATTTGTTTTAACGTAATATTTACTACAGAGAATAGTTTAATTAATTAGATTTAGAAACTAGAATATTCAGACTCTGGCAAGCTATGTCCCGTAACCGTAAAAGCGTTCAAGTAGGCTAGGCATGACCACTTTTAGCTTTGTTAGGATAGTGTGCTGTCTTTATAGTTTTTCTCATATTGCCATCAGGGTTTTTAATTATTTCTGATTTGAACAATTATAATGCAAGAGGAGATGAAAAGTATAATAAATGAAATTCATTCAAAGGGCGTGTCTGTTTTGTCGTTTTCTCTTCTGTAGTGTCAAGTTAACCTATTTATTACCCAAGGTCTTACATATGTGTTTACTAGAGTTTTCAGTTGTCTGCTTTATTTTGACGTACGTACATAAATGGTGTACGTGCCAAATGCTAGTTTCTAGAGGGTGCTAATGGTAATAAACTTGTTCCCCTACCGGCCCAGGACTGCACCGGGTAATTATACAGAGGCAGCCTAGGTAAGATCACGTCTTTTCCCAATGATTTATTGCAAGTCAGCTGTGCAGTCTGGTCACTCAAGTGTTATATGTGTTGTCTCATTGCTGCGTATGCTAATTCTACACCATACACAGCACATATCTATTTGAATATAATGTAATTATATCTCATATTGACTATAGCAACGAGGAGGCCTTCTGTGTATTCTTCACAGCTCCCTACACACTATATTACATATTTATATGAAACATAAGTAATATTTCAATACCCAGATGATTCGCTTTTACGCTGCGTAAGATAACTCATAGATGGTGCAGAAGTCCCTGGCGTTTTGATCATTTCTCTGGTGTCAGCTACCATTTCCACTGCTTCCGCAACCTCCCACAACCACCTCGTAACTGGTTCATTGATATCCATCGCTCCAATAAACTCATCAACATCGAACTCCAGATCTTTACTCTGACGTAAAGGAATTACCACTTTCATGTTTCTCTCCATCAGTTCCTATATTATTTATGTCCTCGAAGTACTGAGGCAATATCATGTAACCATGAAAAGAACCTGTGTATGCGTTATTGGAAATAATGTTATAAAATAAGGACGGACATGAGAAACAGGCGAAGAGAGCTGGCTTTAATTGGGTATAATATTGACCCACCAGTAATGTTCGAAATATCTCGAGAATTTTCAGATGAAGAAAGTGAATGCAATAATAGCAGATGCGCATTACAGCACAGACTAAGGTCACTAAGAAAATAAACTATATGTACGCACCCCACGTAGCATAAATGAAGGACAGAGTAGCACTCATCCATTGAGGGATTTTTTGTGCTGCAGGAACCGCAAAACATATATGCTTATTTTTCGGAACTGAAGCAGGTTGCGCGGAAAAATATTTGCATCATATTGTTCTCCATGCGATTCTGGAATACACAATTGCGTTAAATCTATGAAATCTCTGTTATGATCACTCAAGAGAGTGAAATTGAATCACTTGATTGCCACTTGAAAGGCGTCGTAATAGACGCCGCCGTAAACGACATCCCCATCGTCTGAAACCTCCTTGAATATGTAAGGAGGTGCATGTGGGAAATAAAACTACCAGTGGAAAACCCCTTTGTATCATTCAGTTTTCCTTTGAATACAGATCTGCATGAGTGCGCCTCTTTTAAAGATCTACGTTTGAATCAACCCCGTCGCTCAAATGGATTGAATCTTAATATCTGCATTTCCGAACTGGCATATTCAGGCGATGCTAATTCCTCTTTGTAAGTGAAAATCTTGGCTATGTGAATCACTCCCATCTTTGTCCAGTATCTTATCAAAACATCTTCCATGTGTCTGGTTGTGCCACGCACCGGAGTTGTCAAAGACGAGTAGGAAAGCCAAAGATTCAATGAAGGACTCGTCTTCGTGTAATAACATAAGCCACTCTTCGAGCTAAAGCATCATCTGTAAACGTACTCATGTTTTTAGCTATAATGTTGTTAATGTTGCAAATTGGGCTAGAAGATTGCTCCTGGATATTCTGTATTATTATGTCTGTGATTATTGACGAGTTATTTGATACGAACAGAACTTGTAGTGTGAAATAATTTTTGCAGGCGCCATTTAATACCGTTCCTGCTTCTGAAGCTATGTCTCTGTTCGTTGGCTGCGTTTTCTCTCCCAACGGTGATATAATGTTTGGATAACCTACTTGGAAGTGAAGCAGCACCGTAAGTAAAATTTTGGTCTTGTTCAGCAATTTATTCTCCATAGTACTGGCCGTTTGAAAGGCCTGTAAAACGAATTAAGATAAAATTACATGTAAAGCAAAACTCAAATAAATTGTAACAATAAATTTTAACTTTATATTTATTGAGTAAATTTTCTCATTTGAAGTTAACATATATATGCTATAGCCTACATATACAAGTTTTGTAATCTCAGTCATCAACAGATTCGAACTGAATTTAATTTATTTCATCGTGCAGTAATATAGTGTTTATCATGTGACATTATTGGACGGTAAATAATTTGTTTCATTTTCAACGAACTTTAAAAGATTTATTAGTGAAAATGGCATAAATGTGATAAAGAATTTTAAAATTTTCTTTAAATTTTAATTAATTTAAACACTACTAACACTTGCGTAAGAGCTAGTTAGTATTTAACAATCTATTTTACATATAAATATCGTCTGGAAATTGTGGATTGAAAGCAAAATAAATATTTTGACCTAATAAGCAGTTTTAAACTATGTTTAATTCAATATTTTTAGAGCATAAATTAATCCCTAAATGTTGAAAATAGCTAACGCAATTATGATATTCAAAAAAGTTCTTTTTGACACTAAATTTGGGATATTGGAAGAGTACCCAATTTTGCAGGGTATTTAAATAATGTTATTTGTTACAAATTATGAATTTTTAAGTAAAATCATTCAATACTATTTTATCATTTCAAATATTACTGAAAGTGCAGACTATTTTCTTGACATTCCAAACGTGTTACTTGGTCTATCGAAACTAGCACTTTTCGGCCGGTTCCTAACTGTAGATAGTGTTCTATTGTAAATTAACAAATACTTAAATGCATAAGAACACATATCTTATTGTTTTTGGTTCTAAGCTAAAAGTTAGGAAAACGTAATTACAAACATAAAAATAAAACTTTAATTTTTATAATAATCTCCAAAACATTTCTAAAAACAATGTTAGTAGGTAAAATTGGTCGATTCTGGCTCATCGGCATCTGGCATCGGAGCCGGAGTCGAAATGCCGCCATGTTAGAATTACCATTTCCCCCTCAAAATGTCTCTTTCCCCCCTAAAACTGAAACAAATTTAAAGATAAATTTCCCTTTTTCCGTAACAATTCTATTTTCCTTTAAAATTTTCCTTTTTTCCCCTAAAAAATTTCCATTTTTCCCAGAGTAGGTGACCAGGATTTGTGACCAATGTACCGGTATTTGTGATCCAAGTGACAGGGATTTGTGACACAGGGTGAGGGCAAGGCAAGCTGGAATCAGGACCTTTGACCTTTGGCCCTTGACCCATGACCTTTATCTGTTGATCCCAAAGATTTAAAAATCACCAAAAAATTAAAAAAATATATTATTTTTTTTTAGAAAATAAAAAAATGTTAAAAAATTTAAAATTCTGTAGGTCAGCCCTTACCCATACCCATTCCGCCACATTGGTAGGTGCAACCTGCGACCACCATCTTGGTTGACATCCCCGTCCACCATCTTGGAAGACAGTGCTCTTGACCACAATCTTTAACCTTGACTTTGCCTCCTCAACCATTGAACTTAGCATTGATATTTGACCTTGACCTTTAAGATTTATTCTTAAACTTTGACCTTTGACCTTGAGATTGAAATTTGTTATTGAAATTGACCTTGACCTTTTACCTTGATCTTTGAACTTGATCTAGAACTTTTACCACGACCTTTGATATTGACCTAGACATTTGACCTTTGATTTTGACCTTTGAAATTGTCTACTGACCTTGACTTTGACCTCTACCTTTGACATTCAATTTTAATGACTTTGAAAACAAAAAAACAATGTGTGTTAAAATGCATACAACTCAGCAAGCATATTAAGTTACTGACTACTATCGCCATATTGTATGTAGGTGATCTCGGCCTTGACCCTGTGACCTTGAATACCCTTAAACCCAAAAATTTCAAAAAATCGGAATATTCCCAAAAATTATTTACAGATATAAAAAATATTACAAAATTTATAAAAAAAAATACATTTCCATATGTCCCCCTTTACACCACGCCCAGCAAACTACTAACTCCTCCCCCACTCCCCTCATCGATACTCATTCTGCTATCTTGGTTTTCTCGTCTGTCAGTTTTTTTTACATTGCTGGAGGCTGCCATCTTGGTTTTTTCGTCAGTCAGAATTTGAACCAATCAAATCACACCAATAACACATTTGTAGACACTGGCCAGCCAATCACCGAGTTGGCACACGATTGCAGCTGGCCAACTGCATGAAGATACTGAGACAATCAGTCTCTGACTCTTGCCAGATGGACCCTTCACAAGACTGACCCCGCACACCTACAAACACATACATACACACGCACTTACACTCATATACACATACACACCTACACACATATATATGCACCTACACACAAACACGTATACAATGCACCCACACACACATGCATATACACACATACACACATGCATCCACACAACTACCTAAACACATGCACATGCACATTCACACATGCATACACATTCACTTATGCACATACATACACACATGTATCTATGCACACATACCTACACACATGGACCTACACATACAAACACACAACTACACACATGTGCACATACACACTCAAAGCCCGAAATATTTCAATTTGCCATGTGAGACTTAAAGACACATTAGAAATCTTGTAGTGTGACCAGGAAAAAGTCCACATAAATGTTTGCTAGGTGAAATTTATACGTATGTACGCACGACCCAGCGACGGGAGGAGGCGGAGAGAGAGGCTGAGGCGGAGGCAGAGGTGAGGGAGGAGGTGTTAGCCTATAGGAATCGGTCTGAAGGAATCAGTCCGTAGGACTATGTCCATAGAGAGATACAAGAAAAATATTTCCAAAATTCTTTTATAAGCTCGAAATGCACTTGCTTTGTTCTATTCTGCCTTACTAATTTGCTGTGTATTATTCCGAGTGCTTCTTATCCACTGTCACCTTGAATCTATCAATAAGTTCAGTCGGGTCTTCGTGAAATAGGTAGTCAGTATTCTCGATACCTTCTGCCTTCTTTGTATCTCTCACAGCAGCAAATGCGTTGGAGGGGCCTGTCAATGCATCTAGAAAACCACCATCATCGTCTTCACTATTATCACTGTCACCATAGTATTTTTTATCTATGCTGTCTTCATGATCGTCTTCACTTCCTGTTGCATTGTCAATATTAAGTTTACCTTTCTTTGTAGGAGGTTTGAATTTTGAATTATGCCGAATTCACACGCACGCCTTGCAAGTGTACATTCTACACATACCGACTCAACCATGCCATCATAAGCAACAACTGTCTCGTCATAATCATCCGCGGAAACAGTACCCATCGATTTAGCAGGAGGTATTGGCGACATCACTTGTTGGCTCCCAGTAGATGAACCCTTGCAGGTCTCGATGGGTTCCTTCATTGTATCTCCTTGCTTGTCGTAATGCTTCATCGCGCGAAAAGGTCTTTTTACAGGCCGCTATCTCATGCCACCGAGTATGGCAGCTTTTGCTGAAGATCATGTCACAGAAGCGACTCTGATGACGACGTAGTGGTTCAGGAAAAGACTCGGACGGACCTGTTGGAAATGAAGGTGTAGGAGTTAAAGAAGCAAGAAACATCGGCACTGGTGTTCTAGGTACCTCAGCCGAAAATTTCGACAGCTCCATGGAAGATTTCACAGGTGCAACGGCTGAAGAATTCAATTACACTGCTGGTACCACTCCCGAAGAAGTCGATGGCACTGTGTAGCACCTTTATCTCTGGAGTGTCCGAAGATATCGCAGATGCAGAATAAGTCTTAGATGTGAAGCTGTAGAAGATAGCCGAGGCGATTTATCTTTTACGGCAGCCGTTGTCAAACTAAGACTTTCAGCTGACCTCCCTACTTCTTTTAATAGACGCATATGCAAGTCCTATAACATCGTATTAACTTTGAACCAACCATATTACACCATTAATACATTGTTCGGACAGCGACCAGTCTATTATCGAGTTTCTAAGTGCTTGCAGTTTGCCAATCGCATGAAGGCATTGAGACATCATACACAGGCAGATAGGCAGGAGTTAGGTGCCAGTTCCTTGGTCACATTACCATGCAGTTATATCTTCCAAACGATCGCAGAATCGGTCCTGGCGACAACTAGTTAGCGATTATGCAGGTCACAGCTCCATGATTGTCGAGGTAAAAGGCAGGCCTTCGTATTCACAATTCATCTTCTTGGCATGGGAGCACTCCGACTAAAGTCAAATACCCGTTCGCACAAGAAGAAAACATGCAAGTATAATATTCGTTCTATATATAATTAATGTATATTCCTATCTTATATATATATATATATATATATATATATATATATATATATATATATATATATATATATATATTTCTATACATGATTACATACATATCCCTATCTTATATATTATTTTATACATAAATAGGCATCTTTATATATTATATATTATTCTATACATTATTATGTATTTTCATATAGTATATATATATATATGATTGCACCTGCATGTTTTCTTCTGGGGCGAATGAGTATTTAAGTTTTCTCGGAGTGCTCCCAAACCACGACAATGATTTGTGAATACGAAGGCATGCCTTTGACCTCGACGATAATGAAGCTGCGACCTGCATCATCACTGACTTATTGTCGCTAGTGCTGCTTCTGCGATCGTGTTGAAGTTTTAACTGCATGGATATGTGATCAAGGAACTAGCACCTAAAGCCTGCCTACCTACCTTTGTATGATGTCTCAATGCCTTCATGCGATTGGTGCTGCGCCACTCTTTTTGGGGTGGGAACCAGGTCTGGAAACCCACCTACCTAAAGGTAAGGTTAATGACTTAAAAGACACAATTACCGCACCCCAAAAGGCCCCAGGGGAAGCGGGGTCTGGTTTCCTGAGTTTACCATATGGAAATCCAGAAATAGAACAAAAGAACAACCTACGACCGAGCCCCGCAAATTTAGGATCGCCCACCTCATTATAAACAGTATGAGGTGCTGCATAATGTGTGTGGGCAGAACATAATTTTTTAAACTACAAAACCCTTTGAGTGATTAACTCATTTCATATATATATATATCTCTTTCTTTTTATAAACTCTAGGACAAGATTAACTTCGTTTCCAGTTTACATCAGAGCAAGGCGAAGACGAAAATATACCTTTTCAGGGTTAGCAAGCACATTATTAGCGCTTAAAAAACTACATCAATGACAGTTTGATAACAATTTTTGAGTAACAAGTAATCTAATTCGTGGTACAACCAAAAATTTATATATTTGAAATATATATATATATATATATATATATATATATATATATATACACATTCTTTCTCATTGTATATAAATACATTCCCTTTCCTTTACCACATTCACGATAGAAGGGGCCCCGAATTTTCATGTGAACCTAATGTTTTTATTATCAACCTGGCTGACCAATTACTTGTTTTTTGTTCTGTTCACACTTAATAACAACTTAAACAAACATTCTCTTTAAAAAAAATTAAAAACATTCCGACTTGAGTCTGAGTGCTCTTTAGAGAGTCATTTCAAAAATTAAACATTTTTTAAGGCTGGCAGAGACATTTAAGCAAACTAATTAAACATGCATCAATTGTGGATTGGAGTGCTAGAGCAGCACGGCAAACACTAGATCATGAAGATCACATCACCATTAGGCGCATGCTTTCAATATCCATATTCACAGCCGGATTGTGGAAACTGCCCCAAGCTACAAAATAAATTAGGGCTGTTAGAAAATAGTTTGCCACGAAAATATAACATTTCCCATCACTCACCTAAATTAAAGAATAATATTACTCACTACTAGGCGGTACAATACAATTATACGCCCACAGAAAAAGTGGATTACTTGAGAGGTACCAAAAAGCGAGATGTCATCAACATATTTTTCTTGAAGAAGGGAAAAAGTTGGGCTCATGCAACAAATAGTGTACTGGACGACTCTCCAAAGAGCACAATATAGGCGTAACAAACACTTGACTACGTCACACACATTGCGATTTATGATGTTACTTTATGAAACTAAAATATTTTCTTCTCATTCTATTTACAAAATTTTACAATAACACTCCCAAATTTAAGCTAATTATTACATTACACAAAATAAATATATTTCTTTGCTTGTGTATGCTCATGGAACACAACCCTTACAGAACTCGAGTGTGCAAACACTGGAATCAATATGTAAAGAATTGAATAGAAAGTCACACAAATGCTCATTTCAATTGGTAAATTTTAAATGACAAAAACATGCATTGAAAAAAGTTAAACAATCGAAATTATGAATTCCTTATTTCTTGCTTTCATTACCTCAAACCAAAAGATAATAAATAACTAAAAATTTAGGAGGGAGGACTAATAAGCGGCGCTTTGCCACAAAAACAACTTACTCAAAATCTACAGTAAAGTACAAAAACTTATTAATAGATACGTACCGGACAAACGGCGCGTCCTCCCCTATTCAAATCAGACCATGGTGTCGGATGGTGACCCATAACGTCAAAATATCATTACCTATTCGTAACCAAATAAAAAAAACTTCCCTCAGACAAAAACACCAAACACCAAAAAAATACAACTACTGTAACACCTTTAAAACACATCTTATACCTTTATCCCATTAATACACTTGAATGAGAAGATAGAATGGCCACTAAGGTATTTCAGGCATTGGGGACATAGGAGGGGTAGTAGAAGAGGGTGGTACAGGAGTTGGATGTAACTTGAGCCAACGCCGAAGGCAGAATCCTAGGCACAGTAACAAGGTGAGACAAGGTAGAACAAATGTTGTTGGTATGGTAATTACTAGATTAGTTGCTGGCCTGCGTGGAGGACATTAAGATTTTAAATATATCATGGTAGTCAGATCCATCGGATTGTGAATTTCGTAGGTTATCCAATTCTTTAATGAGAGAATCATTAAGTGAAAGGTCAGGAAATCTAGAAAAATTAGTAGGAGTAATGTTACTAGATAGCTTAGAAATATTGACCATGGGTAAGGATAACATTCAAATGGAGAACAGAATTTTCTGGTCCATACGTTTTGAAGTAAGGGCCAACAACTTCACAATAGCCAGCATTATTAATAGCTATAGTGTCATTCAAGAAAACGGTGAATGGGGAAAAGGAGTCGCTAGTAGAACGACACAGAAAGGTGGCTTCGATAACAAACTTAGTAGCAAAAAGCCAGAGATAATTGGTGTTTGCAAGAACGGAAGTTCAAGACTCACAAATTATTTACCACAATAATCTACATATGGTTTGTTTAAAAACCAATTATACTCACTATTGAACACACGGGCATAAAAAAAATGAAACATGTCTGCACACAAAACGATTCTATGCGTTTTACAATTTAATTGGGCTTGAGAAAAAAGAGCAGCAAACCATTTTCTGTCAGGACTCACAACTTAATCACCACTAACAAGAAGCATTAAATACCATTTTAGTTTTGGAAACAGAAGTGGAACTGGAATTATTCTGTAATGTTCAAACAAACTGTACTTATTTCCCAAAGGTACATTGATAACAACATTGAGGAATTTCTCGAATACAACTGCTTGAACAGTTCTAAGTGCATAAAACATATAAAAATTTTCAGGTTAGATCAATGCGACCATATATAACGGCATTGTGATAAGCCGTTGAATTCTAGCCAAAACATTTAAAAACGTAGGCACGTTTAACAAGGTAGAACATAATTTACCTTACACTGTTTTCAATAGTATACTTCAAATTAAACAGTTTCAATCTTGCATTTCAGCGAGCTTCACTGGCTCTTACCAGCATGGTATTAACGTCAACTTTAAAACTAACGATTACCATCCTATGCACTACTTATTGTGCTGTTTGGTAACTAGCTGGTAAAAATAATAGTGGTTAAAATAATATGAAGCTAATTTCAGAATTGCTTCGGTATTGTTAATAACCCAATCTTCTAAAAATGTAATAATCATAATATGGTTATCTAATTTTCTGAAATATCTTCCTGTTTGTCATAAAGAGTGTTTAATCTCTTTTGTATGGTTGAGAAGTCTTCATCATCCAAGGTTCCACAAAGTGTTTTTAATATTTTCCCTCCAAAATTAAAGATACCTCTTTTTTTGTGTACTTGATGGGGGCAAGGAGGTAAGTGTAGATACTTCTACTTTGAAAGCCAATCCAGATTCGTGGAATTGATCTACAGCAAACTGAAGATTTTGAACGAAGGTAAATTTCTCTCGAATGATCTCAATTTCTTGTTCATTAGCGGAAATAATATCTTGTATCAAACCATCTAGCTCTGAAGTTCCCTCTTCCAGAACCGCAAGATTCAAATCTAGCACGACAGACAAAAGAACTGTCAGAAAATATGACATCATCTCCCTTTTCGAAGACGCCACCAGAATTAAAATATTTTACCATTATCTCGGAGAAATACAGCCAACAGAAAGCTACGACCAACAACGCCGCAAGAATGATCAATGTGAGAAAGAAACACTCCCAAAGTATCAATATAAAACAGAGACTACTGCCTCTGGAAAAGTAAAAAGGCGGCCACCATAATTTCAGGCAACTAACGCACACACTACTAACCCCAAAAAGAATTTTTTTCCATCCCAAATTGATAAAATCACTTAATATCAATGACAGATATGTAATTGATATTAAGTGATTTTATCAATTTTATCTTAACACTTGAATCAATTTACGTATTACACAACATTTCAAAATAGAATACATGATAACTTAAATGCTTGTATCATGTTTTTTTATATTATAGTATAGGCGTATATGCAAACAATTGTCCCACCTAGACTCTAACCAGTGGGTGATCAGTCTACTTGTTGAAACTGAGTCTGAACCAAAATGGGCAAAGCCTGACATATAATTTTGAATGAAATTACTAAAACACTTTTTGTACAGAAACTAATCGGAAAGCGTTTGGGAAGAGCTTTCACTAATCGCCAAGAACACAACACAGGTAGAGCCCGCAGGTCCTCTAACTCTGCGCGACAACTTAGGTTGAGGGCGGGGTGTTAAATCTTTCTAAATGTGAAATATGGGCATGTGTCACATAAACACTAGTGTGTACAATGACTAGTCGAGCTGTTTCTGGGGAAGAAAAATGCTGGATCTTGTATGGTCCTGACCAACGAAATGACAATATAACCATTATTTGTCCACTGCTTTACTGGTGGGATGAGTTTTCAACAAAATAAGTTCTCCAAACTTGAACGGGTTACCTATTCTGATCTTGTTGTATAGAGCACGGGACTTCTTAAGAGCCCATGTGAGATTTTTGATGGCAGCTGCCGCAACTTCACAGGTGTTTTGAGCACCATCGGAAAGAATGTTATTCAATTGTCACAAGTTTGAGAGTGAATTATTTGGCAAGTACATGAACATCAAATTGAAAATGTGACTCATGCCAAGCATAGTTGAAAGCCATTTGCAACCAAGGTAAATACTTGTCGCATGATGTATGGTCCTTTGCATGGAAAGCTGTTAAAGTTGAACAGTGCTTGTGGCTGAAACGCTCCACATGTGAAGGTGATGTGCTTAATACCATATGAGAAACACGTGCCTCTAAACAGCTTGGATGTGAATTGGGAACCATTATCCGAAACAACTGATGAGGGTACACTAAAATTCTGAAAAACATTGGCCTGAAGTACCTTTATCGTTGATACAGCATCTCCCTTTCTAAGAGGTACTAATCAAACAGATTTTGAAGAAAAAAAACCTTCAACACAAGCCAATAACATGTTGTGGCCTGTCTTACTTATAAGGAAAGAACCCCCAAAGTCAATGCAGTGCCTATGCATAGGTCTTTCTGAAACTTCCGATGCCATTAGGCCAAAATGTGTATTCTGAGCAGGATTACTCAGGGCACATAGATGACACACCTTAACTCTGTCTGCAGTTTTTGAGTTCATTCTTTTCCAAATAAAATGCTTCCTGTTTGCTTCGATGGCCTTAGTTGTTGCACGGTTTGCACATACTGGAGAAAAATTGTAGTACTCTAAAATCATAGAGCTTAACACCGAAGGCAAGACAATGTGTCTCTGATTTATTTTCGTGGTAGAGTAGAGTATGCCCTTAGAAGACAAGTAGGGTGTTTGCTCTATTCCAGAGATGAAGCTTTCAATGATGTATTTTACTCCTGATCCTCTTCCTGATGGGGTTGGACACTTTCGAAAGCTAATGGAAATTCAAATAACATATAGCAACTTGAACTATTATCATTAGGCTCAGGACAATCCGAATTTTCAAACATGCTAAACAATGCATTTGCTACAATATTTT
This sequence comes from Dryococelus australis, assembly GCA_029891345.1. Taxonomy (NCBI): domain Eukaryota; kingdom Metazoa; phylum Arthropoda; class Insecta; order Phasmatodea; family Phasmatidae; genus Dryococelus; species Dryococelus australis. Next base: position 21,474,722 of record CM057002.1, read on the forward strand.
TTGTGCTTCTGGTGTGTTGAACTTTAAATTTCAGTGAAGAGATCCTCATCGCCCCAAAACCAATTTTCCCTAACTGTCAGGGATGGGACAATAACCAGGACAATACTTGGTTGTCTAATTCTAGCAAAAATTTAGTGTGTTCCAGATACTGTCTAAATTTATCGATACCAAATATGCTAGACATTCTAACTCGTAAATAGTTGATACATTTTCCTCCTGTGCGAGAGTGCGGGATGAAAATGTTATAGGCAACCGAACACAATTTACTTCCTGTAAAAGTACGACGCCTATCGTAACTCTTGATGCGTCTATCCGAAGAATAAATGCTTAGAAAATCAGGCATTCTTAAAGCTGGTGGGTTTATGATATCTTGTTTAACTGTCTCAAACGCATGTTGTTGTTCAGGGACCCACACAAGTATTGCATTTTCTTTTGAGGCCTATTCAGAGGGGCTGCTTTTACTGCAAGATTAGGAATAAATCTGCCAAAAAACTGCATCAATCCTATAAATCTGTGTATATATTTTGCATCATGTGGCTGTGGAAAATTTCTTATGGATTAATCCTTTCAGGATCAATAGCTATTCCTTTTCAAAATATGATGTGGCCAAGAAAGGAGATTTCCTTAATTTCAAAATTCACTTTGGAGGGGTTGACAGCTAAACCGGCTTTTTCCAAATGGACGAAAACTTCCTTCAAGTGATCTACATGTTCCTCAAAATTTTCTGAGTATACTATCAAGTCTTCTAAATTATTGTATACAATCTTGAACTTAACATAATGAAAAATATTGTCGAGGAGCCTGGTCAGAACCTGTGCCCCTCTTGCCGGGCCAAAAGGTACCCGGGTAAATTTGTATAAATTCCAAGGTAGATAAAGTCCAGTAATATGTTTGGAAATATTCTGAAGGGGATTTGATGATACACAGAATTTAGATCAAAGGTGGTGGAAATTTTGGCTTGACCAAAACAGCCGAAAGCCGAATGGAGATCGGGCAAGGGCACAAATTAAATTTTAGATATTTTTATTTACCTTTTGGTAATCCAAAACTAAAACCTTTTTTCCATTGGGTTTAGGGACCAAAAAAGGCAGTACTTGCATACCTGGATGTATATTCTTCAATAATGCCTTTATCTAGCAAGTTTTGAACTTGTGTTCTCAATAGGACGTAAACGAAATGGTTGAATTCTTACGGGTTCTTTGTCCAAAAGTTTAATTTCATACTCAAACAAATCTGTTAGGCCTAATTCAATTGTCAAGACCTTCAGAAACATGTCACACACAATTTTCTAATTTTGCTCTGTTGGTTGTTGGGTAAATGTGATAAAGGACTGAGTGACTCAGTGTCACACAATGTACTTATTTCTGTAGTAGGTATGGGTACTTCAGGTTGATGACCCACAAGAAGTCTTTTCATCTTGGATGCGAATAAAAAAAATATGATTTGCCTACATGTCTAGCATTAATCTGTTTTTTCGCGTGAAATTCGTGCCTAAAGTGCAGTTCGTACTCAACTGTAAACTGTCCGCCATAGGGAAATCTTTCAGCATACGTTCCAAAGGGTGGAGAACTTTTGCAGGAATTGGGGAAGTTGTTTGATAAGAGCGAAGGTACAGTGAGGCTGCCATGTTCACTTTGGGCACAAACACACAGGTGCCTTGACGTGCAAATGTACATCTGCTAGGGAGAAGTTTTGGGTTCCCAAGGGTGGAATGGGTAGTCGGTACTAAAGGCATAGCAGTGCAGATGGTTATGCTGGGAACCGAGGGACCAGCAACAGAGCAAGATTCAGAAGTTGCTCACATAATTGGGAAACACTGGCATCAGATTCAGTGGTTGCGACGTATTTTCCTCCAATTCTTATTACTTTATATGGCAGGAACTATCCTGTTCTATGACGTTTTGTAGGGACTAAAATTTTTCCTCGCCAAGTTCATATTTTCTTATAATCAACTGATTACCCTCATACCTTTCGAGGCTGGCTAGTCTATGTTTTGCTCTAGGGATATATGTGCCACTCTGTTCATCTTCCAAATTTTCGACAAGATTCTCGAAACTGAACTATTTGGATACGCCACATTCATATTCATTGTCAACATTTATTCCTGCTAATTTCTCAATGTTGGGCACAGAGTTTACCTGAAGGGCATAGCACAATAACTTACGCAAATCAGCGACAGTACTTTATATGGATGAAATGCCACGAGTTTTCAACTCGTATAGCAACTCCTTTACGAGGAACTCGCCCCCATTAGTGCCAGACATATAGAATAAATTACTTATGGAAAGATAACACAGCAAATCAATTTATTCTCTCTTATTAACACAACAAATGGAGTTTCCTTATTAGTTTCATGAAACTACCAACATATTTATTTGTATACAATCACTACAGGTCATCTCAACCACCCATCCAGCATGCGAGTGGGAAAACCTTACACGCAAACAGATTCACAAAGGGGCCACCATGGCAAAACAAGAAAACCACCAGATTTGTTACTACACTTACTGCGCCGCCCTTCTTGGGGCGGGAACCCGGTCTGGAAGGAAACCCACCTACCTGAAGGTAAGGTTGTTAACCTTATCAAAAGACCCAATTTCCGCTCCCACAAATACTTCAGAGCAGAGGATGTTAAATCTTTTTTTCTTGAGTTTACCATATAGAAGCCCACAAAGAGAACGATGTACAAACGTACGGCCGAGTCCCGTAAAGTTAGGATAACCCACCTCATTACAAATAGTATAAGATGCATGTGCACAGTACATTTTTTTAAACTCCAATCCCTTTCATTGATAAACATACTACATATATATTTCTTTTCACAAACTTTAGGACAAGAATTACTTCTTTTCCAATTTGAATTAGAGTGGTTCTCTGATCGCTTGCACCACCGCAGTCATCTATTTCATTTAGTACACTACGGGGCGACAAGAACAGCCCAGTATATGCTGGTGCATGTCGAAGGAAACGGCAATTAGTTTTTCCCGCTTATCTAAATCGCGTATCTCCAAATGGCCATCTTAACTTAATTTCTCCGAAGAGGTTACTCATGCGGTAAATTATTAAGCAGTTCAGAATGACATTTCCCTGAAAGCCACTACCGTTTTGTGCAACAGTAGTTGAAGGGAACGAGAGGCCTGCCCACATTAAGTCACAGAACGCCCCTTCAATCAGCGCATCATTAATCAGCCTGCTGCCCATAGTGAAGTGCTCCGTGCCCCAAAGTGTTTCGTAATAAACAGGGAATAGTGTTGCCCTTCATACTTCAAAACACCGTACCTACGGAAGTGCAAGGTTAATTAGTTTTCTTTGTTCATAGTGTGAGTGGACGCCACCCTTAGTCCACTCTTCCACCAAGGACACACCATATAGTATGTGAGTCACGAATCGTGTGTTATTTTCCAATGATGCTAAACGCACTCAACAACATGTCAACGGAAGTGCGACACACTCGACAAAATACATTTTTTTTCAGTATTCTTGTTAATTAGTATTTATGTAATAAGGTTTTTTTTCTTCTAAAATTAACAGACTGCCTCACGAGACTACGCATTCTTTATTATTGTTTTCAGTGCGGCGATGACCCCCAAAAAAATATCCACGTCAAGTAAAAAGATTCTTGCTAATCAAGGGGGGGGGGGGGGCATCACCAACATGTTTTGTATAATTAATGAAAATTTTGTACATTGTTAAAATGTACTGTTGCAGTGATTCATTTATTTCACCAGTCGTCATTTGACATCGGCCCAAGTGGGTTGCCGCGCAAGTCTATGCCATGCGGGCACTTCGGCTCCAGCAGTCGACGGTCTGACAGCGTAGGACATTTGTCCCGTGCAAATACCTTCATCACATTCATGTAGGCTCTCAACCAATAAGTTTCAATAGAACATTAGCTCACTGGAACCTTTTGTTTACGTTCCGAGGAGTAGACTAGCTGTCCCCTCACGTCATGAGGGTGTAACTTTATTTAATTTTCACATATGACCCCGAGTCGTTTTTCACTGCATTGGCCATCGGCAGGCCTCATTGCCGAGTCCGCATCATGCAGACATATCACTTCTTGTTATGTACTATTTATGTGAAGATTATCTTGACAGTAATAACACGAGTATTTCTTCATTGTCCCTCGGGATGTGTAGAGCGCTACCCCCATTGGTAGCATACCCAGAGTACACTATGTATTCTTTTTTAGCGTGCAGAGTGGCTGTGACAACTCCGTAAGTGCTAGAGTCTGTGTAATATGGTGTACGAGACGGCCTTAAACAGTCTCATGACAGGTATGAGTGTCGTGTGTAATGCGCCATTGAGTGCGCGGTTAACAACAGTGCGCGCCAGCAATCGACGGGACATCCAGGGTTCCCTAGGGCCGACAGCCGAACGACCCATCACTACTCCAATGAGCATGGCGCCGGGCGAACTTCTGCAGCTTCCCCCTCCCTGAGGTAACAGGTGGAGCAGGGCACGACATCCACGGCGCTGGATCTGGCCCACGACGTCAATATAAATACTTTATTTTCCTTTTTATTATTTTATTTTTTTTACGAAAGGAGGGGTCCCGACTTTTCGTGTGAAACTTATGTTTTTACTATGAACCTGACTGCTGAACAAATATTTGGTTTCTGTTCCTTTTATACTTAAAGACAATTTAAATACACATTTTCTTTCTTTAAAAAAACACGGAGGAACATTCCGTCTTGAGTAGAGTTTTTCAACTGATAATATTTTAAGTGATCTTTATAGAGTCATTTTATGAATTAAACATTTTTGAGGACAGGCCTAGATATTAAAGCAAATTAATTAAACATGCATCATTCTGGGATTGGAGTGCTGGAGCAGCCCAGCGAACACCAGTTCAAGAAGCTCACATCACAATCAGACCCATGCCTTCAATTGCCATGTTCACGGCCGGATCGCTGAAACCGCCCCACACTACAAAATAAATCACGGCAGTTAGGAAACATTTTGCCTCGAAAATATAACATTTCCCATCAATCACCAAAATTAAAGAATGATATTACTCACCACTAGGCGGTAGAATACAATTACATGCCCACAAAAAAAGTGGATAACTAGAGAGTTACCAAAAAGCGAGAAGTCGTCAACAAGTTTATCGCGAAGGAGGAAAAAAGTAGGGTTCATGCAGCAAAGAGTACAGTGGAAAAATCTCAAAAGAGCACAATATAGATGTAACAAATACTTGACTAACTCACACACACTGCGATTTATGATATTTCTTTATGAAATTTGATATGATATTTTCTTTATCCATGTCTCTACAAAATTTTACAATGACATTTTAAAATTTAAGCCAGTGTTAACATTACACGAAAAATATATATTTCTCTGCTTTTGCATGCTTATAGTTATGTCTGAAACACAACCCTTAGAGAACATAAGTGGCAACCACTGGAAGCAATACGTAAAGAATATAATAGAGTCACGCGAATGCTCATTTAACTTGGTAACTTTTATATGACATAAACGTCTGTTGGAAAAAGTGAAAGTTAAACAATCTAAATTATGAGTTCCTTAATTCTTGCTTTCAATATCTCAAAAAAAAAAGTTAATTAATAACTCAGAATTAAGTAGGTCGGACTGATAAACGGCGATTTGCCACAAAATACCTTACTCAAAATTCTCAGTAAAGTACAAAAACTTATTAATAGACATGTGCCGCACAAATGGCACATCAGCCAGCTGCAATCACTTGGCAACTCGGAGATTGAATGGTCGGTGTCCGAACAATGTATTAATGGTGTAATACGATTGGTTCAAAGTCAATATGATGTCATAGTGATTACATACGCGTATGTCATAAGCAGTAGGGAAGTCAGCTGAGAGGCTTTGTTTGTCGACTAACATCAAAGATAAAAAGTCTAGGCTAACTTCTGCAGCTTCGCATCTGAGACTTATTCTGCATCTGCGATATCATCGGTCACTCGAGAGATAATGCTAGCTACGACTTGCCATCGACTTCTTCGGGTGTGGCACCAGGAGTGTCATTGAATTCTTCTGCCATTACGCCTACGAAATCTTCAATGGAGCCATCGAACTTTTCGGCTGAGGTACCTAGAACCCCAATACCAACGTTACCTGCTTCTTTAGTTCCAGCACCTACATCTCCAACAGGTCCGTCCGAGTCTTTGTCATGGGCGGCAGCATGAGAGAACATGCTGACGAAGTTCTTTTAGTGCGATGAAGCATTACGACAATAATTACCACATAAAGTTTATACACGGTGATACAATGAAGGAACACATCGATATCTACAATGGTTCGTCTACTGGGAGCCGGCAAGTCATGTCACCTACCCCTCCTACTAGATCGATGGGAACTGTTTCTGCAGACGATTATGACGAGACAGTTAATTCTAATGACAGAGTGATTTAGATGATATGTGTGGAATGTACACTTGCAATATTGATAATGAAACAGTAAGTCAAGACGATCATGAAGACAGCACAGATGAAAATGTCTATGGTGACAGTGATAATGTTGAAGGCGATGGTGGTGATTTTCTAGATGCACGTACATGCCCCTCCAAGACTTTGCTGCAATGAGAGATACGAAGAAGGCAGACGACGTCGAGAATACTGATTACCTATTTCCCGAAAACCCACCTAAACTTGTTTGTTGACTTAATATAATAGTAGAGGAGAATTACTTGGAAACATACACAACAAATTCGCAATGCAGAATATAACGATGAAGATCTGTTTCTAGCTTATATAAACCATTTGGAACTATTTACCTAGCATCCTTCCACGTAAAGACTCCTACAGACTGACTCCTCCTCCACCTCTGTCTCCGCTTCTGCCTCCACCTCAGCCTCCTCCCATCGCTAGGTCGTATGTACATATGTATGCATTTCACCTCGCAAACATTTATGTGGATGTTGTTCCTGGTCACACTACCTGTTTTTAAATCGTATATCAGTCTCACCTGCAAATTTGAATATTTTGGGGTCTGTGTGTGTAGGTGTTGTGTGCTGGTGAATGTGTGAGTTTTTGGTTTGTAGGTGTGTGTTTGCGTAGGTGCATGTGTATGTATGTGTGTGAAGGTATGAATGTTTGTAGTTACATGTGTATTTATGTGTATAGGTGCATGTGTATTTATGTGTATAGGTGCATGTATGTATGTAGGTGCATGTAAGTGTGTGTAGGGGCATGTGTATGTAGGCGCATGTGTGTATAGCTGCAAGTAGGTGTGTGTAGTTGTTTCTGTGTGTATATGTGTGGGGTCAGTTTTGTGACAGGTCGGTCTGGTGGGTTTCAGAGACTGACTCCCGCCCATGATGTATAAGTGTCTTCATACGATCGGCCAGCTGCAATCACATGACAATTCGGTGATTGGCTGGTCGGTTTCCACACAATAAGTTATTTGTGTAATTTGATTGGTGCAAAGTATGACGGACGAAATAACTAAGATGGCAGCCTCCTATAATGAATAAACAAATGTCAGATTAAAACCAATATAGCAGAAGTAGTATAGATGAGGAAAGTGGGGGTCAGGGAGTTAGTTGTCTGCTGGGTGTGGTGCTAAGGGGGACCTCTGGAAATTTAAGATTTTAAAATATTTTTTAAATAATTTTTGGGAATCTTGATTTTTTTTTTGGAATTTTTTGGTTTAAGGTTATTCAAGGTCACAGAGTCAACATCAAGGTCAGCTGCATCCAATACGGATGTAGTAGTCAGTAATGTGACATGTTTGCTGATTTTTATGCATTTTTCTCGAGGTTTTTCAAGATAATTCAAGATAAATGTCAAAGGTCAAGTTCAATGTCAAATGTCAATATAAAATATCAAGATCAAAGGTCAAGAATATAGGCTAAGGTCAAGGTCAAAGGGCAATGTTAAGGTCGAATGTCAAGGTCAGTTGTCAAATCCAAAGTTCAAGGTCAAATTACAAGGTCCAAAGTCAATGTTCAAAGGTCAAGGTCAAGGGCACTGACTTCCAAATAGGCAGACAGGTGATGTTTACCAAGATGGTTGTCTCCTACCAAGAAGGTAGTCGTCTACCAAGATGGTGGTTGCCTATCAATATGGCCGCCTGTTGCACTTGCCAAGATGGCCGAATGGATATAAGTGAGAGGTGACCTCCAGAAATTTAAATTTTGGAAAATGTTATGTTTATAATGCTTAAAATAGAATTTCTTGGGAATTTATGCAATTGTTTTAAAAAAAAATTCGGATTTTTTTTTTTGTGCTTATGGGATCAAAGGTTAAATGGCATGGGGCAAAGGGTAAAGGTCCTGTGCTACGCTTGCCCTGACCCTGGATCACAAATCCCCGTCACCTTGGTCACAAAGGAAAGTTTTAGGGAGGAAATGTAAAGTTTAAGAAAAAAGGAAAATTTTTAAGGAAAAAATAAAATTTTTAAGGGAAAAAAGAGAAACTTTTAGGAAAAATTAGTTGATTGAGACGGGAAAAGGGAAATTTGAGGGAATAAAAGGAAATTTCAACGTAGCCGCTGGTCGGCTCCGGTTCGGATGCCAGATGCCGATTTGCCCGAATCAGCCACTCCTAGCTACTAATGTTTTTATGGAACTAAATGTATTATTATAACCTGCTTTTAAAATTTTAGTAAATTTTATTTTAATATACATTAATATACATAGGAACTATGTCATAATAAAAAATACAGATTTTTCATATTTCCTCATTTTATTTTAAACGCAATAGTTTTACCCTGCATGAAATGTAATATTGTTCTAGAAATACTTATAAGGATAAACATAAATTTTATTTTAAGTTTCTCTAATGTAGCCAATCTATTCCCAAGGAATAAACTTTTACCATATTTACCAAATAACAGTTTGGTTAATAATTTTTGTGGCGTAGTTTGTGAATTTCTCACATACAGGATAAAATAATACAGTCTAGAGTATATCATTATTAGAATTTTATTTTCGGAAAAAAATATTTTCTTTCGTTTCTACAGGAATTATTTTTATTCCCCGAGGTGGCAAAGAATACACGTATTTTAAGTGTTGGATTTTGTTCAGAGTAACCTTCAGTATATATTCAGGTGTATGGTAAACTAATAGAATGTAGTATGTTTAAACATGAACCTCCATCCCTCATGATCTCAGGCGAGACCCTCAGGCGTCTTGCAACAATATTTTATTAAATACGTTAAGCTTTGTTTCAGAAGATACAACCAAACATTTTAAATCACGTTGGTCGCAAACCGCTGGTTTGTTGACACACGAGCGAGGATCGGGCAAAAAACAATGAACCAGCTAACCTGAACGCCAGACAGGTGATGATATGAAAGAGTTAGAAACATGTGTGTGTGTGTTAGAATCACGCCTCATGATATCATTGTTTGCATACAGAAAAAAGAAACTGAATTGCGGATGTAAACAGATTTTAGTTTTACGACCATTCAGACGTGAGAACATGGAACTACTTCTCGTAGCTCGCTGCCGATTAACTGTATCACGGTCATTGCTTACGTTGAAATATACATAGTTTCGGGTAGTGAAATTTTTATAGGTTGATTTCAAGGTTGCCCACTTTATAGAGTACCACCTTTACCAGAGCTCATAAGAGTACAAACAAATCAAGGCTGTTCACGATAAAGTGAGAACTTTTGAAATTAACCTTAGAAAAAAGTCACTGTCCGTATCTGCATGGGTCTATATTTTGACGGGAACACTAAGTGACATTCGCCCATTAAAGTTGGCATTGAAGGATGAAAAGTAGTTCAGTGATAACTTAAATTATTTCTTGCGCTTCCTGTTTTTTTAATGCATCAAAGTGTAAAAGTAAGCATATTGTCAAAATATTTTCTTTTCTGATAATTTCACAGTTTTACTTGATCGACGCATGAATAAAGTGCTGAGGCCCATGGCGATGTTAATTTTACACAAGGCATAAGAATGCACCACGTGCATGCAAGTAGAGCTTAAGCAGTGCTTTCAAAAGTGCTCATTTTACCGTGAACAGCCATTACACAAATGTTGACCTATAAACTAGGAAACTGTAGGTGAATTCTCTTTATGTGCAAATTAATTAAAACCTTTTTGCAGCGTTGAAAATCTTTTCGAACAATAGTTCCTTGTTCAAAATTTAATTTCAAAAATATACTGAATGGAAAACTTTTTAGATGTTTTAACTATACAACTTATCATAAAACTAGTGTTATTATTATTTTTCAACATCTGGTAAATATTGTATTTTTTCTTTGTATTTAATTAATGCATCACATTAATATATACTATTTTAGTTACATAAATTCCCAACATTTTGTGATAAAACCTTTCAATCCTACTAGTCATTTGTTTGCTGCAAAAACAGAAAAAAATTGATAAAATATGTTTTATGCTAAATTCTATACATTTGCATACAAATACTATATTATCTTAAGCTATTCCACTATCAAGAATATTGTATTAAACAAAGTGTGTAAATTTTTTGTTGTAAATATTGTGATTTTTTTGTATACCTGTAGTCCTGTACAATTATTTTTTAAATTCCAGTGTGCCATATTTTTAAAGAGATAATATCACAACAAACTCGTCAATTTTCTTCTGCACGTCAAAACAAGCAGATATGTTGCAGCATCACTAAATGAGAGTCAGTTACAAACATCCTAGATACAATTTTTCCGAACTGAGATCAGGAGATCTAAGATGGAACTCGGCCAGTCAAGTTGATGCAACATTTTTACACGGAAACTCAGATCCTACCGGAGATCATTTTTCAAGCGGGATCTCAGAAACTCTATCCAGGATGGTTAATGGCGCAACAGGGCCTAAATGACCAAGTTACTACCCATTCAACAACACTACGCTCGCGGCATGCTTTCATTCTGAAGGCTGTAGCTGCTGCTGTACGCCTCAACTTAATTTTCAAGCTCTTTCTGCAAGTGGATGACGTTTTCAGACGAGTTAAAATGATAACTGTAATTAACGGTCAGATAATGTAACGTTAGTATAATGTTCTTTCGCTACTCTTTAAAAGTTCAACCAATTTTTGCACAGAAAATTTGTTTAATTATTTTTTTAAAATTCTTGAACCGATTTGAATGACATCCTCTTTATATTACATAGTTATTTTTTTAATAAGGTGATTAAATATTTCAACTTTTAATATAGTATACAGGTATATAAATTCTAAGAAGAAGATTTCGGTACAAATGAATTAAGACGTGTACTTGGGACGAGATCCCACATTCAAATCCCGGTAATTAGTAAATGTATTCCGTTTATAGATGTAAATTGAAGTAAGTTGAATGTTTATGTGCTATTGATCTCTTCTCCTGATCAGCTTGCCAGCGTTAAAATTTTCTTTTATTCTTGTGTTTCAAATGTATGTCCTATTACTTGAGAGCAGGCGTAGAATGTTTCAGTCAAAATAGGATGCAAAATGTTTTCACAAATCTGCGTGTGAAAATGTTAATGAAAAAATCCTTAAATAACAAGTGTGTGTTGTAGGCAACATTTATTTAACTATCACATTGCATGGAAAGTTATTCAGTTACCAACTAATTTATCAAATCAATAACAAATTTTAAAAAATTCCATACACTAATTTGCCAAGTACTTTATAAGTCGTTTAAATATTTATTTCATACGTTTTATTACTAGTGTATTGTAATCTAACCCCAAAATCTGGACGTTCATTTCGTGAATACGACTAATTCAAATTTCTTCTTAAATCATCATATGAGGTTATAAACATCTCGTAAAAGTTGCTCGTTGAGAGTTCAGTATAGTAATACATAATTTAAATGATCATGGGCTCAGCTGCTAAAAATACGTGATCAAATATGTCACTCTCAGTTGAACAGAAGTATATAATTTATACTTGAGATAATTTTTTTATATATGGATAATGGTAACATCATTATATATTTATTCATGGCTAGGATTTAATGTACCAGCCACGGCCACATCCTCGTTAACCATACAAAGTTCAGTAGAACATACTTGTGACTGCCACTACGTTGACTCGGATCTCCGGATAACCCTAAACAACTTACAGAAACAGATAAAAAATTATAAAAATATGAAGGTTAAGAAGCCATACGCAATAGTCAATAGAAGCTAAAATATTAAAAAAATAAAACCCCATTTTGTGCGAGAATTACAGACAAAATTATTATTTTTTTAAATTGGTACGCACATTCGTACTGTACAGCGAGCGCGTGCTTGCTGGGACTGTACATGATAACTCAATATAAAGGATGTTAATCTATGTACACTGTAGGGCCCACGGTGGCTGAGCAGTTAGCCTGCTCACCTCCCACCAAGGCGATCCGGGCTCAATCCCCGGTCGGGCCACTCCGGATTCTCGCATGTGGGAATCGTGCCGGACGATGCCGTTGGTCGGCGGGCCTTCTCGGGGATCTCCCGTTTCCCCCGGCACCCCATTACGGCGCTGCTTCATACACACCTCAATCACCCTCATCGGCTCTCAAGACCTTGATGTTAAGAGCCGTCCAAATCTCTTCACACTAAGTACACTGTCTTTTATCGATTTCTCCTAAATTCTCCATTTATCCCGGATTTTTGTTTTCACGTATCGGCTCCGATCCTTAATAGATCCGACTTAACGAGGTTATACTGCAATAAGAAAATGCCATGCGCAAATAATATACAGCATTTGCTTGAACGTGAAGAAGTTGAATGTTAAAATATATTTCCAAACGATTAAAGAGAGAAAACAAGTTCAGGATGGACGCTTCAGGAAATAAATATTTTAATAGATTTTAACGATTATTATGTTTTCTTGCCTATGGATTTTTTGGCTTTGTTTTGTATGTATCGACAATAGACAACTGCAATTACGGAATATAGCTTGTAATCATACTTCTAAGAAATTTTCATTTTAGTTAGTCAGGGTATACTTACCCTTCTAATAGCTTAAATTTTGATTTCCGCCCCTGAGTGTTTGTAAGCGGTCCTAGGACCCTATTCAAGGTATTATTTTCTTCACTTCCGGATTGGCCACTCAAAAGTTCTAACTACCATGACTACAGCCGTAGTAATTGAATAGAGAATCAATGTTTAAAATATCCCTTCCGAATGGATCAATTTTGAAGATAACCGTTTCAAACAAAAATATACAAGACTTTACTTAAGAGATACTGGCAAGTTAAGAAATGTTAGCAATTCTTATGATTAGTATTTTTTTCTAGAATTTTACATAAACATTATTATTAAAAAAAAAAAAAAGAGTGATTTAAAGAAAAATCCTTAAAGTGGCATTGTTCTTTGAGAAAAGTGGGTTGAATATTTTTAGTTTGAAACGGTTATCTATAAAAGAGATACATTGAGAAGACAAGGATTCCGCATTTAATCTTTATAGCTACAGGCGTGGTGTAGGCAAAAGCCTTGAGGACGAAGAGTTGAATGAAAAACAAATATTCACTCAGCACGGTCGCTGATCCATGTTAACTGAGAAAAGGCTGAGCGATATCCATTTTTCAATATCGTTTCGAAACAAGCCTGTCAGATCAGTACTGGCGCGGTATGTCGCTACCGCTGAGAATTGACAATATGCGGTGATATATATCTCAAATGTCGCTTATATTGATATCGCAAATACCGGTATCACAAACATTGGTCATATCGATATCGCAAATATGACATGTCTTCAACATTGCACGTAATTTATATCGCTCGAATCTCATATAGCTTATATCGCATATTGCTAATACAATAATACGTGATGTATTGCTCTACGCTTTTCAACCATTTCGAAGTTGCTATATTTCAAAAATATCGTTTAGTGATACATATCGCACTGACCTATTATCAATGTTAATGAGGGATTCGTGTGACTGAAATCATATTCTATCGTCTCTAATGAAAAAATTAATTAAATAATGATCTGCTGTTAAAGCGGTATAGAGAGAGGAATGACTTACTCACTGCCGTATTTTCCCTACTACACTGTGGACATTATAAAATTCATGGACATTTGTAAGCACGTCAAGGTAAAGTGCTAATGGATAAATCATGTCCTCTTTTTTCCAGTCGGTTTTTTCGTCTCTAAGCTTCTTCCAGTATTTACTTTCCACACAAAACTAATGCACGCTTCTCATAATCTCATAACATAATTGAAAAAAAAAAAAGGTTTCAGAATAACTATTTCATACTAATAATCTCATAACTTGGTGTAATATGAGTCACGTAAAGTGCAAGTATGCAAACTGCTGCCGAGCGGTAAATCATTCTTCCGATTTTTGAATCATTGACTTTGTATGGAATACACCAAGTAAACCATAACTTAAATTCACAGACAATTTATGTACGTGTGGGGTTTCACAAGTTATAAACAAACAAGTATATTTGCACCATTTTAATCCGTTCACAAATAATTTTACAATCAGAGCCTATATAATTTAAAATTTGAATATATTAATACAATAATATTAATTGATATTTACTTGAATTTGAGACTCATGCGTACAAATAAATTAATTGAGAATACTTGCAAGCTTAATGAACAGGAACCAAAACCGAGGATTTAAATGTTCACGTCTCATTCTTAGCCAAAAGTGATTATAAGTATTACATTAAAATATATCAATAAGAAAAATAGAGGTGCGTGAGGACACTCGGAAGGAGCCTATCAAAGCCGCATGGACATAAAATACACAAACCTGTTAAAATACATTTAAAATTCGAAAGGCTCATTTGAACAACGATGACAATAATAAAGCAGAAGAATGTTAAAACTCTTACATTTGGGTTGTCACAGATTTTGAGAAAAATAATGCGCGAGCAGTTGCCGTCCCATTCGAACCAGAAACAAGTTGGCTACTCGACCACAAAGACACAGGACAAATTCTACCTTTAAAGAGCAATAGAAAAATTACTCATTAAAATGCTCTTCTAAGATCCACGCCTTTACCATGCTAGAATACACCAAACCAAATTTTCAAAGGGCAAATGAAACCAAATTAAAAATGCAATCGTAATGTGCGCAACCCTTTTCATAATGAACCAGCCCAAAACATTGCAGCTGTTAAAACATATAAAAATATCAGAACGACAACCCACCTGAATATTTGCGACATGGCCGACGTAAAGCCTGAACTATTGTACAAACAACCAACAAGATGACGGGTGCGGCGAATGATCAAGTGGAGGACGAAGGTGCATCGTGATGATCAGAGACAGCTGGTAGTGGACAGGAACAGGGGCGAAGTTCAAATCGACCTCGAGATCTCGTACTTGCAGAAATGCCTTTATAAAAGAGAAGATCTTCCAATGTGTCGTCGCCATCAATGAACTGCACGTAGCAATGTAAACGTGCGTGCATATTACTGCCTGTGACCTCGTCCAGGTACATTCCAAATTCCTTCCCTTTAATTTTTTCAAATTAATTGGGGTCAGAGACCTTCCACCTTAGGCTGAATGCTGCGAATGGTCGTGCTGCTTCAAAGTATCATGTTTTAAATCATGTTCGCAATAGGAAAACATCTCAGCCATGTTTGATGTAATTAAATGTTATTACAAGTTATTAAAAGTAACCACATAACTTTTTTTGCCTGTGGCTCGTTAAACTAATGAAAGGGATCTTTTTAAGTGTTAAGCTTGGATACAGATAATGAGGTTGGTTATAGTGTTGCTGGAATCTGATATGGAACAAGATAATGTTCATAAGCATGTATTTTCGTGTTTGAGTGAGCATTCGAATTTCAATAGGTCTTCTATTTCGTGCATAATGTTGCATGCTGACAACTATTTTCTCCTTCCCTAGCATGCTATTATTATGTGTTATTTATTGCGACAATAATACAATAACACATCAGCTGAAAATAAGGATATTGACAAAATAGCATGTTTAATCAACATAATAACTTCAGAAATTAAATATTTTACCTAAAAATAATGTTTTTTTTTTTAATTTCCAAAAAAGTGTTAAGCATGACAAGATATCTTAGAGTAACATTCACGGAAGAAAATTAATTGATTATATTTTGGTTTGTTCTCTAATCACGAACTCATCATCCGGTTTTAAAATATGTGTGTGAAGATTTTTAAGAGAGGGGTATGTGTTTCCTGTAGCTCCCCCCCCCCCCTCCCGGCCCTTTTTTTTTTTTTTTTTTTTTTTTCTGCCTATACAAAACAGCTCTATGACCGATTTTCCCGCGGTGCCATCTTGCGACGAGTCAACTAATTTAAAAGGTTCGTCTACTTGAACTATTTGTCGCGTCTGAGGTCGAGAAGCGCGGGAGGGATAAGGGCTACACTGCCACGCGCAACAAGTGCGTCACCACCTCTATGCGCAAGGCACTGATCTCATGTAAAGTGATCTCGTCTTCCTGCGTGAACCTATTGAACTTTAAGCTGCAGCACTGCAATTTTATTGGTGCAAAGTCTGTGGCAAAGTCTTACACAGGGCCAATGTTTATTTTGTATGTATTTGGCCCGTATGTTAAGTGATACAGAACTCTGAAGAGACCGTTTTTAGCCATTTTGCGGTTCTCAGAAATTCTAATTCTATTGTGCGCGATGTTTTAAAAGCACACAGCAGCCCTCGTCTGAAATGAGAGTGGTTTTCATACACCAGCATATTGGACGCACATCTAATAGTTCCTTTGTAAAACGTGTATGTCACACACTCTGCAATGAAGTTCAGGTAGGCGGGACCCCTTAACTCTAGCCTCTAATCCTTATCGTTTTATGAGATTCCACCATACACTTTACTTAAATGTGTCCCCATCTCAGTGCTTAACGAAAAGTTTGAGTGGCCATAAATGTTTGGCAAAAGGCACTATTGGTTAAATCGTTTTTGTTTACATTAAGCTCTGTTTTTTCTTTAAGTCTACTGTATTTTTTTTAAAATGCATTTTCGACTTCAACAATATATAAACATTTCATATTTATACAAATCATACGGAATTATTGCATTAACGTAGTTGGGAAAAATTCTATAGAGTTAAAATTTAAATAAAATTTTTGGTATTTATTTTGTAATGTAAAATAATATGCGACTCCCTCTGCGGAGTTGTTTCTGCTCAGCTGCACCTGTCCTCAATCTAGAAATTATACGACATGGTAAAATTCACGTAAGGCTGCATGAACACTTTTTCACAAGTATTTTTTATAAGGTGGTGTGCAGAGACCACAGGATGCCATATGCCGCGTAGTTCCAAGGACACACGATAGGAGGCGCTGGTGTCGTGTAAGCGCCTAGCTAAGAATGTCGATAAGATACAGCAGGTGTGACAGACTTCATACACCCCGACACCTCAGATTGTTCATTGCACAACGTGACTTCTTGATCTACCAGCTGCTTGCCAACCGGCTGACTGACGGTTCGTATCTTCTCACTTTACCACTAGAGTCTTAACGTCGCTTTACAAGTTGGCATGGAGTTCCTTGCGTTAACTTAATGTTGCCGTTATGTTCACTTATAGATCGCGCAGTCCTGTATTTACACTGAATTAAGAGCGATACAGACGTAGATTTTCCACGCGAGAAGTTGACTCGAACCGACTTCAACATAACATGGCAGTAACATAGTATTAGCCAATCGGATTCAAAGGACGATTCGTTTCTTCTACTTACCGTATTCATTTTTATGTCCACCAATTAACTTCTTGATACTATATTGAGTATTATGCCACTATTGCAACAGACATTGAAGTTACAATTTCGGTATTGTGTATTTTGTTGGTAAATAAATTAACGCTTTCAAAATCTCTGTAATTACATAAAATATGTAGGTGCAGATTGGCAACAATTTATGTTACATATAAGAGGCCAATGTTTTCAGTATTGTAACAATTGCTGATATGTATGTTTAATTGCCAATATAAACACGTATGCACTAGTTTTAATTCCTAATCTAGACACACATATTTGATAGCACTGAATTACAACTTAGTAAAGATTAACTTTATATAACTCCAACGTGAACACAGCTTCAACCAAAAATATTAACACATAACAAAGGCAAGTTTGACACAACGAGCTCCATGTTAACTTTATTGTGACCTGGACTTTTAACTATGAAATACTTGTTTACTTATTCATTCTCTTAAATAATACACCGTCCGAGTAACAATGTATACATTTGGGTGGGGGGATGTTCTTCATTTCCTTCTCTTCCTACTTCTTCAGTGAATCAAAAGCCAATACAAATTTTCTTCGTGCTAAAAATGACATTACTATGACATACAACAATTACTATGACATAGAACAATTACTATGACATACAACAATTTCTTTCCTCCTTAGGAGCTAGGCCCGCTGACCACAGTTTTTATTTTTAATTAATTTACGACGATATTTCACAACTCCCATTTCTAATTGTGATAAAATCTAGGCATGTGCTCTACAACTCTTCTGCCTGCATATCAACACACGCTACCGGTTTCAAAACAATGCTTTTTAGAGAGCAAAGATTTTCTTTTTGTGGAAGTACAGATTAAGGCTGAATGTACTAAATCTTTAAAATGGTCAGAGATATCAACAAACGGGTAAATTAGAAAACAAGGAGAGAACGCTGTATTTTTTCACGTGACAACATATATAACGTTTGTGGTTTACGAATGAGAGCTGGGCAATTGTGTACAGAGATCACATAATTCTTCCCATTTACGATTATTATAAGAAATAGTCTTCAGTGTTTACAAGAATCCTTTCATTTAAAAGATAATAAAAGTTGCAACCGGTTAAAAAAAAAAAAACGACAGAATAAAAATTTCGTAAATCATACATAAATTTGTAAAACATTTTTGATTGCGCTAGAGCCTCCCCTTTCGTTCTACAACTGGGTAAAAGATTTTATTTAACTAGACCATTATATGTGTTTAGAAATTGTTTATATTACAACCATAAAGATCGCTTGCTGAAAATATCACACAAAATTGGTTGGGAATAGCTATAAAATTATATTAAGACACGATTATTAATTTATTACTTAAAATACAAATTTTAATATCATAAATATAATTTCCATTCTAACTACAAATAACAGTATAAGTTTTGTCAACAAGTAAGATGGCAGCAATTTTCAGTTAACACAGTATTGATAACATCACGTGTTAATGTAAGAATAATTTTCGAAAATCTGGGATATCTTATTCATGTGCCTAAAATTGAGGGCTCCCTTTGATTTTACGTATATAGTTACAAATACTTTTTATAATTGGATGTGGATTACACAACTGCTGTCAGAACGTGTATCTTATTTTCCCAACATTTATTTAACATACAGATAGTTCAAACTGTTATAGTAACTGTCTGTTTACAGAAGATATTTATAAATTCGTTTTTTATATTAAAATAGTAAATTAATTTACATTGAACAAATATTACCAATTAACTGAATTGTTGCGAAACGCCTACGTGAGAGCGACTACTAGGTCTGTATCTTTGAGTGAGTCCAAGGCAAAGAGAATCTACCCTCACAACGATAACTTTGCTGAGCAAAAGTTCCATCTTGAAGCACTGTAAGGAAGCCGAGGGAGAAGAGACTACGAATGTACTGAATAGTCCAAATACAATTTCAGTTTTTCCAAAGGACATCAGACAATCATTACATTCCACGACAACCTGCCACATGTGAAATGTTGGGTACTACAATAACTGTGCTTACGAACTTTCTGTATAAACAAAAGCTTCTAGAATCATATGGAAGTAAGAATAAATATAATAATACCAGAAGATACTCTTATAACTGGAGACCCTACTCACCTCAGTAGTAAGACAATTACAAATACTCAGGTGCCTTACCCGAGACTCGAACACAGAAAACCTAGTACCATAAGTAAGACAATTACAAATACTCAGGTGCCTTACCCGAGACTCGAACACAGAAAACCTAGTACCATAAGTAAGACAATTACAAATACTCAGGTGCCTTACCCGAGACTCGAACACAGAAAACCTAGTACCATAAGTAAGACAATTACAAATACTCAGGGGCCTTACCCGAGACTCGAACACAGAAAACCTAGTACCATAAGAAAGACAATTACAAATACTCAGGGGCCTTACCCGAGACTCGAACACAGAAAACCTGGTACCATAAGTAAGACAATTACAAATACTCAGGTGCCTTACCCGAGACTCGAACACAGAAAACCTAGTACCATAAGTAAGACAATTACAAATACTCAGGTGCCTTACCCGAGACTCGAACACAGAAAACCTAGTACCATAAGTAAGACAATTACAAATACTCAGGTGCCTTACCCGAGACTCGAACACAGAAAACCTAGTACCATAAGTAAGACAATTACAAATACTCAGGTGCCTTACCCGAGACTCGAACACAGAAAACCTAGTACCATAAGTAAGACAATTACAAATACTCAGGTGCCTTACCCGAGACTCGAACACAGAAAACCTAGTACCATAAGTAAGACAATTACAAATACTCAGGGGCCTTACCCGAGACTCGAACACAGAAAACCTAGTACCATAAGTAAGACAATTACAAATACTCAGGGGCCTTACCCGAGACTCGAACACAGAAAACCTAGTACCATAAGTAAGACAATTACAAATACTCAGGGCCTTACCCGAGACTCGAACACAGAAAACCTAGTACCATAAGTAAGACAATTACAAATACTCAGGTGCCTTACCCGAGACTCGAACACAGAAAACCTAGTACCATAAGTTAGTGTGCAATCAACTGTACTACGTAGATCGGATTCCGAGAATCAACTTCGGATTTGATCAGTGTTATATTTCGAATGGCATGGTTTCCTAAATTAAACTATTTACAAGGCCGTCATTTTGAAAATAAGTGACCGAGCCACTTAAAACACGTAAGCTTCCGTGGTATACTGAATGGCTACTTCTGTGAAGAATTTGATGCAACTCGGTTTATTGGACCCTGAGATATTGCATAAAACAAACATTTTTTTTTTTCAATTGATGTTCTTCATAAATGAAAGACAAAAAAGTAATGTATTACCACATTCGATGAGTGTATACTGCCAGTATATGAAGATAAGTCAAAATATATTTCATAGTTTCGCAGATATACTACACAAGATATTTTTATTTTATAACTGCAATTCTGGAAATAAGCGTGTGTTACTCTTAAATACATATATTAGTATAGCCTACCACAGTAAGATTCCTTCGCCATATTTCGTAAGAATGGATTGATTTTATCCCGAGATATGACAAGAAACTTAATTTTTATTGTGGGACTAACTTAAAAAGTAACAGAGAAATGGGGCTCTATATAAGAAACGTTTGATGGTTGTAATTGATACTGCCAGCATAAAAAATTCAGTTTGATTTTGTTTTAAGTAAATATACTGAGCTTATATATAAACCACCGTTTTGAAATAGAGCCTGACATACTTGAACATACGAGTTTACACAACCTGCTACAATACAATTTGTTTGCCAAATTTCGTAAAAACCAGTCAATGGTTTTCCAAAATAATATATATAAAAAGAATTGTTTTTTAATGTGGCCTATTTTACGAAATTGCGGACAAAATATACTCTTTGTAGACGCGTTTTATATTGGTTATATTTGTTGTTTGATATTTGGATTTGATTACATGGTTACGCGACGATATAGCATTCTAAGCTAAAGTGACTATATCTCCACCGTTTTAAAAATAAGTGTCTGACATACTTAAAACATAACTTTTTACATAACTTGCCGTAGTATTACTGGATTGTCAAGTTTGATAGTAATCGGTCGATTGTTTCCCGATATTTGAAAAAAAAAATGTATTTATTCATGTAGCGCTATCTTACAATATGGCGGACAAATTATGCTCCGTGTACACACAGCTGATATTTGTAATATCTACTGCCAGCATACAATGTTAAATTGAAATTGATTCCATGGCTTCGACGATATGGCATTCTAAGTTAAGATAATTGCAATGCGGATACTTTTAAAATGAATATCTGACATACCTAAAACATATCCTTTAACATCATCTGCCGCGGTACTACGCGAATGCCAAATTTCTTAGTAATCGGTTAATCTTTTACTGAGATATAACATGAAAACATTATTTATTCATTTTCTGCTATCTAAAAAATGGCTGAGGAAAGTGACTTGGTTGTTGCCATATATGATGCTTTAATAGATGTTTTCAGCATACAAAATGTGTTTAGAATTGGTAAAATGTTATGGTAGATATACCAAATAAACATAAAATATTTGTATGGCCGCCATTTTAAACATTATAACCTATTCAAATGCAATTACTTACGTTTATCGGGCCAGCAATAGTATTATTTACTTGCCAATTTGGTTGAAAACTGGTTTCATGTTTTTCAAGATATAACGTAAAATCTTAATTTCTTCATTTAATGCTATCGTCCAAAATTGCGGAATAAAAACAATACCAATCTCAAATATTATTACTTAAACGATGTTCTGCAAGCATACAAAAGTTGGTTCAAATCTGTTGGATATATCCCGAGGTTTGAATTTACCCTAAATGCTAAGATGCTGCAATTTTGAAAGGAAGTGTCTGTTGTGGCCGAAGACTACAAAAGTCAGGTGTACCTACTAAGTACTTATTATGTATACTGAGTTTGGTGAAATTAGGTTGACGCGTTCAAAAATTTAAGGTGGCGACACACTCGCAAACAGACACACACACGCAGACACACAGACTAGAAAGTGGTCTATTAAGTCTTTTTATCTTTCGGAAAGTGGACTAAAAATTAGGGTAAAACAGGACCTGCCAACCTGGCGTATTAAGTGCGTCGAAGAGAGTTTAATATCCTGATTTTGTTTAAAGGAAACAATTAAAATTCTGAACTGTTTTATTTTTGGTTAAACTGAACTTTTGCATACATTTTAGACCTAAGTGATAATATTTCATTTATAATTAATATTAACTAAAACAGAGAGAAAATACGACCCAAATAAGGCCACCTTAAGCTTTAATGCTTTTTTTTAATGTTCAAATTTACTATAGGAGCTACACAATTTCATCAAAACTTACTCGATCCATTCAGCTCATGTTGAAAAATTCACAACTCCAATATGTATTTAGTTAGCCATATATATATATATATATATATATATTTCAAATATATAAGCCAAATTGCCTTGTTAGGAGTGAGGTGCTTTAAAAAGGCCATACAATAATAATTACATGGACAAGTTATAAAAAAAATCAGAACATGTTTGAATTGAACTAAAATTCAAAATAGAACATAATAGAAACTCAACGACCTCTGAAGGTATTATACACTTTAAAATCGCCTTATATCAAGAGCACAAAACCATTTTTAGAGACACTGGGGACAATAATAAATCTCTCTAAGTGATTATTCAGTCCAACACACTCTTGGCATGCTTGAATGGTACACAATTATCTAAATTGAAAACATTAGATGTTGGACAACCTTTGAAGTTATTATAGACTTAAGAATCACCTTGTGCCATGGGGACAAAAACATTTTTAGGCATGCTGGGGACAATAGAAGATCTCTTTGTCTAATTTTGACTGCCAACACACTCCTCGTGCACATACTTCTTGCGACTTGCACAGAGCCGCATATCAGCAAGATGATCTTGGTCGCAAAGGAAGCAGTACAAGCTCTCACATGTCTTGATTATTCTGCTATGCTGAGTTTATCTGATGCTTGGCTGTGACAAATCTCCTATAGTCATCATCCCTACCTGGTGGAGTGGAATATTGGGTTCTTTATTCCCAGGAGCTTTGGTACTGTTCTTGAATTATTTTGTTAAACCTGTAACGAGGAAAAATACAGCTGATTATTTTATTATACAAAACACACAGTGTTTCCATTGAGGCACACATGTATTAATTACTAAGTCTTTATTATACTTTCGGAATGAGATGTCGTTGAACTGAGAAATAATTGAGCTAGTAACGTCATATATTCCCACATTTAAACTTTTTCTGTGGTACATATTATAAGTAACAAAAAATTTTAAGAGATAGTTTTTCAATTTCAAGGAAAATAAATATTAATATGCCTGGAGTGTGAAGGGATTTCCAAAATTCAGCAAATGCAACCAGTGTTGTGGAAATTTTCTCCTTTAAGAGCTGAAAGCATGATTCTGGGACTAGCCCCAGATGAAATCTACCCCCCTTCGTTTTAAAGCATACAAAGTTACGGCCAAACTAGTAAAGTCAGGAATAAATTTGGAATAAAACCCAACTAGCCCCAGAAATCTCCGGTCCCCCCTTAAGTTTTTTGGGCAAGGGAAAATTTACAACCAGTCTGATCTTCTCCAGATCCATGAGCAATTTTTCTTCAGAAATAATAAACTCTAAATATCTCACATAGATATTTGCCCAAGTCACATTTTCAGGGTTCACAGTCAATCGGCATCCCTCAAAGCAAACAAAACATTTCTTAGATAGTCAAGATGCTCCTCAAAGACCATGCTGTATACACATACGTCATATATATAGGTGAAAAAAGTTATTTTGATATTTCCCTAACACATTAAACAATACTCTTGACATAGTCTGAGGGCCACAATTTAACCCCATGGGTAACCTTTTTCATTGGCATTGGCCCAAAGGTGTTACAAATGCCAATATACCGTGGGAATCTGGATGCAACTCGCATTGAAGAAATACCGATTTCAGGTCAAAAATTAAAAAAAAAATTAGCATTACCCACGTCTTGAAAAACTGAATCTATTGTTGGTAAAATATACGGGTCTACAAAAATCTTTCGATTTACCTTCCGGTAATCACAAATTACTCTATATTTGCCTGGTGTTTTTTTAGCAATATTAATGCAGGACTTCAATAATTACTACTAGATCTCTTTACAATATCATCTTCTTATAATTTGCCAATTATTTCGCTAAACACTTTAGGCTTTGGCGGAGCAACTCTATAAGGTACAGAAGAGACAAGGTCACAATCTTTGAGACTTAATACCACAGGATGATGGATATAATGGCCCAATTTTAGGTTAACCACATCAGAGAATTCCTGTCTTAACAGTGATAAATGATTTTCCTGATTACTAACTACTCTTAAACACTGTACCTCCTGCGCCAAAAACTTATATGACTCGAAAGTTTGAGGTTGAATCCTAATAGGTTGAGATTGGCAAAAGGTAAAAATCAACTGTTTCTTACTCACATCCAAAGTGACCTGTGTCTTTCCCAGAAATTCCACACCCAAAAGTAAATCATGACTAAGTCCGGGCAGGATCCTAAACTGAAATAGCCAAGTAAACTGATCATTCCCAACCTTAAGAATAGCAGTACCCTTAGAATTAATAATTCCCCAGGCCTAATATGAATAAGCCCTTTTGGCATATGAGCAAACAAATAAACAGAAAAATCTTGATTATTTAAAGAACAAGATGCACGGGAATCCAACAAGTCTGATACTACTACCTGATATGAAATTATCACAGGAATGTAAAGTGACCCATGTTTCCTCTCGTACCCTAGCACATTCACTGAAGATTGTCCCACAATCTTAACCTTTAAAGGGTTCATTGGGACCCAGAATGTACATGTCCCTTTTGCTTGCAAAGAAAACAAGCCACGTCTTCCAATCTATTCCCTTTTCTAACACTATCCTGAACTTCTTGAATTTGATTGTTTGCCTTAAAATTATTTGGAGTTTGGGAGTACCAAGACCGAGTAGGTGTTTTACTAGATCGGGACTGCTAACCAGCAGCAATATTAAAAAGAGACTTTCTACGGAAACAATATTTTGCAAGATAATTAGTTTTCCTACAGATTACGCAAACTTTATAAATTTCAACTTGTACTTATCAGAGGTTTTTTTTTTCTTTTGCTTTTCCTCCATCAAGATGACTACCTATGCTATTATTTACTTGCCCTAAACAATCCCTCAAGGTTCTCTCTACTCCCAGAACTAACTCCAAAAGTTTCTTCAATGTATCGGGTTTGGTAGTATAGCAAAATATCGACTATTACGAGGATGGAGATAAAAAAAAAACTATTTGAGTGAAATAATCTTCGGAACATTATATCCCAACAACATTGACAATACAAATTATTTCCTGAACAAACTCCATAGATTGTTCTAACCGTTGCTTTTGTTCTAGCAATCGTAAACTATATTTGGCTACAGCAATTTCACTAGAAATTTATTTAATACAAGCCTTTACTAAAGTGTTATATTCCCAATTTTCATCCCGTCCTGACTAAATATGGCCTGTGACTCATCAGGCACTCTAAAAGTGGCTACTGCAGAAATTGTTCGTTTTACATAAAGTTAGGGAAGGCACTAAATTTAACAGTATAAAAAGCTGTACCAATGATTCTAAACTCAACTGTGTCAAGATAGGAATTTTTGAAGCTGATTCCATTGGAATTGATTTAAGAATTTAAATAATGGAGTGGACTCACTGGAGACGACATCCAAACGGGCTCCTGCCGCTTCTTCCCGACGCGCCAGGGCCCTAGCCTTTACGCACAATTCATTGTTGGACTCTGTGTCACCCACCTCCACTCCAAATGCCTTCGCATCAGGAGTAGAGACCCGTTGGACAATGTCTGGAGCCAGGCTGCAGACATGGTAAAAACCAATATAGACACTAAACCACGAAATATTAATAACGATAAGACCCACTGAAGGGGTTTCCTTTGTCTCCTCCAATCACCCTAACAACTAATGGATTTTAATTGCAAAGAAAAATCAAACACTCTGCCAACGAGAGCAGACTACAGTACAGCTCATTGCTTGCAACATCCTTGCCCTCAATCACATAGCAAGATAGACAGAAGGTCCGTAGATCAAAACTCCCAAAAGGAAAAACAATCCCTCGTAAAGCAGAGAAAAAAATTGAAACAATTCCTTGAAATAACACTGGTACTTTAAACAAAAATGGTGAGATCATATAACCCGTAAATGCATGAATGTTTTTAAAAATGTATTATTTTGTTCTTTTGTAACTCTTTTCTTTTGTTTTCATTAAATTGGCAATTTACATTTCTTCCCATATAGGCCTATATTTATTTTACATACAATTATTCATAACCATCGAAGTGCAGATATTGAACAATACATTTTTTAATTTGTGTAGCCACAAGGTCTAAAAATAGTGTATGGACTTCAATAGTTTGTTTTAGAATTTTAGTATTTCAACCACACTATATAAACATAATATTGGCCTATAAGTCCCTATGCTAATAAAATTGCAGAAAAAATTTCTAGTAAATATAAAGGCAACCCACCTAACGAGACGATTCTCTATCCCTACGACAGTTCACAATAATATTGCCAACTATTTATATAAATGAATAAGTTTTGATTATACTGCTTTCCTATAATAAAGTTGCTCCAAAATTAAAAGTGGCAAGCTAACACTTTACTATCATTGGACAAATATATATTAAAGATAATTTCATCTATTCGCAATTATCAGAGAGTACAATATCAAACTAATATATTTTTATTCTTATAAGACACCATTTTCACTAGGGGCCAAAAATACCGATGGTAAGTATTCTTATTCTTCACTCAAATCTAGTAACAAGATATTTTATTTGATTTTAAAGAAACACCAATTTAGGTAGACAAGTTTCAATTGAATTATCTTCCAAACCTTTTAAAGAATAGTTCATGGCTGTATACACTGATTACGAGGCCAACCAAACATGACGCCTCCGATTTTTTTCGTTACAAATTCCAGCAACAAACACCATTTTCCATTTGTTTTAAATTTTAGCTGGATTAAAAAAAAAAACTTGAATTTATAATTCAAATGCCATGTAAAATTTATGGGACAACACACACGAAATTCCCATTTTTAAAACTTGATGCATTACTAGCAAACAATTAAAAAAAACATGGAAATATAAAAGATTGCTGCTACTCATTTCCTCATGGCGCTAATATTCTCAATTAGTGAAATTTTCCAAAGCCCTCTCGTCATCTTGGCGCCCGTCTCTTACCCAGGACACCAAGTGTGCCTGCTACAAATGCCATAAGGGCTATGCAGAAACCTCGGGAGGGGTTATCAAAATCAACGAACAATATAATTACACAGAATTACACATGACCATCTAGAGGAAAAGTCAGTTGACTGAGCATTACTCCTTATAGGGATTAATTTAATGTAGTTCAATCCCCTTCTTTAGAAAGCACACATTTCCAAATATGCGCTGCCCACGTGCTCATGCGTCACAAAACTCCTGGCGTTCAAGTAGGCTGTAGGAAGTGATGTCACAGGAATGGGAAACTTCACGCGCTCCACCGTCTGGCCAGCTGCACGTGACGACAGCCTCCTAGTTCCTCGGAGCGCCCCATGTATGAGCGTGCCAGCGAAAAAGTTTCCGGGCGCCCACCATACATGATGGGACCAAACAGGGGGAAAGTTAATATGTCGAACTGCTACGGGAATCGATACCAGTGGCTACGCCGTTGAATTGGAGCAACTCACCCTGGGCTGCGTCATCATATGGTACAAATATCTGGTATGTGGGCAAACCCTCATCTTCTTTCGCAAAATTCGGGAAGGTAGAAAAGTTACAATTTTTCCGTGATGCTCAAAAAGACGTCAAATATTTTGGAGAGGCGTCACAATTTAATTATGTTAAAATGATTTTTATGTAGAAACAATGGAAAGCTTCCTAAAGGGTTGTTATAGTTGATGGTCGCATCAATGAAAATCTCACACATATTCTGTAAAAATATTACGTGGGTGGACTACATGGAAGTTGTAGTATACAGAAGTACTATTTTGTGTTATCAGTCCTCAGACAATGTAGTTGTACGTTTAAAGAAAACACAATTTGGTGTGCGTGTTAATCGATTTTACTTTGCATTCTGCAACATTTGTTAGAAAGATTAGATTTGTGTATGGATAATGAAAGGGAATAATTTAAAAATAAGTATATAATTATGTTTTAGGTCTCACTTTGAAACACTCGTTAATACACCACATTCCATCTCAGTTTCAGCACATTTCTCTGCAGTAAAAAATATCATATTTCCACAGCTCTACAGAACATGATTTAAGTGCATTAAATGGTTTGTCTTATACTTGAGTGGTTTCCCAAAAGTTGTATTTGGAAGATAATATTCGTTGTTTCTCACTTCCTTCCACTTTCATAAAATGTATTTTCAATGACAGGTACTTATCCCAGCCAACACAAAAATTACGGGCCAGATTCGAAACAGTGAAAGCTAGCCAAATAACTAAGGCCAGATAATTCTAGCCCGCTGTTTTATGCTGGAAATGGGCCGATATAAATAATGACTGTCTGCTAACTTATTGCCAACAATGTCAAAAATAATCTGGATTGGAACCGTTAAGACACAAAATTGATACTTAACTGTTGGCGGGTCTGCGATGTCTGGATGTAACCACAATGCCGGACCTGTAGTGGCTGGATGTCGCCACGATGCCGGGTCTACGATGGGTGGATGTCACCACAATATTGGGACTGCGATGGATGGATGTTACCACAAATGCCGGGCTTGTGACAGCTGGATGTCGCCACGATGACGGGCCTGCTATGTCTGGATGTCGCCATGATGACGGGCCTTCTATGGCTGGATGTCACCACGATGCCGGGCCTGCGATGGCTGGATGTCGCCACGATGACGGGTCTGCGATGACTGGATGTCGCCACAATACCGGACCTGCGGTGGCTGGATGACGCTACGAGGCTGGGCCTGCGATTGCTGGATGTCGCATAGATGCCAGGCCTGTGATGGCTGGATGTCACCACAAAGCTGGATCTGCAATGGCTGAATGTCCCCACGATGCCGATTCTTTGCCGTCTTCATGTCGCAATGGTGTCGGGTCTGTATCGGCATGATGACACACACAATAAGCAGTGTGGCAGTACATAATCCTTAATATTTCACGATTTGAAGCGTTAGTAATTTTTATTTCCTCTTTACATACACTCTTTTAATTTATTTCTCAACACATTATATGATATGAAAATATTTCGCTATCAGAGTGCAGGACTCGGACCTAAGACCCTTGAGCTAATAGTTCATCATGCTAACCTAAACTCCACGGGGTAAGTTCCTGATACCATTAAATAATTTTGTATCTATCGTGAAACAAATTATTATAAAGGAGTGCATATTCCATGCAAATACAACGAATAATTTTAAAACACGGATTATTCAACAATAATTACTTTTGAGGCTTGCAAACAAAATAGTTTTCGTTAATTGTTAATCTACCTGTCGCATGATTGAGCAAATGAAAAAAATGTCAACACTAACAAATGCCCCTGGGGGATTTCCCATCTCCCACGCCCTTGCATTCTGAAGCTGCTCCATACTCACCTCGATTCATCCCCATTATTCCTCAAGGTCGCGATCTTGAAAGTCGTGTCTGCACCTATCCATCTTCATCAAAACAAGACGACAAAGATCTAGGAAACAGCGTGGATCTTAACCGTTTTTACAACTTTGATATGGGCTGTTCACGGTAAAATGAGCACTTTTGAAAGCCCTGCTTAAGATCTACTTGTATGCACTTTGTGTATTTTTCCGCCTGATGTAAAGTCAACATTGCCATGGGTCTTATCACTTTATTCATGCGTCGGTCAAATTATAGTATGGAGTTGTTAGAAAAAGATAAATTTTACAAATTTGCTCATTTGTACACTTCGTTGAATTATAAAAAACAGTAATTAAAGAAATTATTTATGTTATAACAAATGGTTACTAAAAACTTTTTATTCGACGTTAAGATATGGAACTACTTTCCATCCTTCGTTGCAAACTTTACTGGGAGCATGTCAGTCAGTGAAAAATATGCAGTCAGGGGCAGTGACTTTTACTAAGGTTCATTTCAAAAGTGCTCACTTTATCGTGAACAGCCTTTAACAAACAACAAGCAAACTGACAAACGTAGTAAATACTGACAGAGGAAAGGCACGACAGATACCAACCAAAGCGATAACTGGTTAGGAATATATAATAGCATTCTCATTAACACACATATTCAAGTTAAAGAATCAAATTTATTAAAAAATAGCAAGCGTAGAAAAAATCGAACCAAAAAGAGAGGGAAATTTACTCTGTTGAATTAGTGTTGACTAAAACTTTCACAAAATTTGCGATTCGTCAACATCTTCGATATCAAAAACAAAACACAATACAAATACGACACAGACACAAATATTTTTCTTGCACATTTTTCTTTTCATAGCATGCCAGAACTCCCATATTATATCCACTAGTTCGTCAATATTGATCAACAATTCTAGAAAGAAATAGAGGCATTGACTTCTGAAAAGATATGTAAAAACATGCTTTAACTCTTGATCTTTAAAAAAAAAACATCGTGTTTCAATCACAGTTTTCTAAATACCGCTGTAATGCATGCAGGAGAAAATAGGCTAGAAATAAAATATTGGATCATATAATTTTTGTCGCCAAAAACAGCGAATGCTGACCTAGGGTATGAAGCTTGCCCGGTTCCACACAACAGAAATGACTTCGCAGCAAACGAAACACCGAAACAGCAAGTAAATCTTACCACAGATTTTTTATGTCAGGAACACTTGTAGTAGCCAGACTCCGTAGACAACAAAAAACATACAGGACGCACGAGGAAGAAACACAAAATTTGAAACTACCACTAGTTACAGACCAACAATTACTCACAGACAGATGAGTAGAAATAAAATTTATTTAATTTGAAATCAATATTTTGGTCTGAACATCATCAAATAAATTCATATCTGCAGCAGCTTGTTACTCGTTTCAAAATTTACTTTGATTTGTGTGGCCGTAACTATGAATGTAGCCTTCTTGTATGTGTCTCATATTTAAAATTCAAAATATAGTTACGTATCTTCCAATTCTCTAAGTTATTACAAAAATTAACAAATTAAATAAATAAATAGTTTCATCACACCAACTCAATTTATAGAACATAAGATGCCATTTCAGGGTTTCGTTGGCAATTAGGCAGAGCAACTTTAATTAGTTGAAGGTCAAAGATGGTGTAAAAATAAGCCAAATTAACTTCTCAAAATTATAAATTACTTTACGGACGTAGTCTCTACGTCAAAATTCAGAATGCTTAGCTTAAAAATCTTGAATTGCTGTAACATCTCGTGGTATCTTCTGAGGCTGGTTCCACTGGTCGTTGGCCTTAGTCTTCATCCACAATGCTCTCGAGCCTGAGGACGTATCTACAGTTTTTACTGTATCACACGTACATCGCGGTAGCTCGAACTTGACTTTAATTGTAGCCTCCGTAGGTAGCGCATGCTGACTAATTTATTCCTCTTCAGGACCGCGCGTCCTCGCCCTGTCGGCAGTCTGCATTATGGTACATGACTCAGCTGATTTAACCAGAAAAAAGTACTACAGCGTATTTTACACAAACGACTTGTGTAACCATATCAACATAACAACAAATTCCTCTATGTAAAACGGCCTCCGTAAAAATATATTTGTAAATGAAAACAGAAAGTCTTACAATCATTATTGCACTGAAATAGGTTTTCTGATGATAAAATAACTTTCAATTAATAATATGAATTAGAGCTGGACCAGGCCATATGTTTCCAGATCTCCAGGGCCAAATTAGAAACATCAAGAGTCCAAGTGAGGCATTGTGCCCAGTGTCGTGCTGTTAACAGGGATACTCTGGTGGGTCTTCTGCTTCCATATCCCATGAAAGCTAATGCACGTTGCACAGATCTGTTAGATAATAGTCTGACACCTCCTGCATTGAATGTGACTGTGATTTGAGCAAGAACATACACATTACAAAATTAAACTAAGATAGCTGTGACAGGAAAAAGTAGCGGTTATTTGAAGCATTACACTGCAATACAGAGTCTCTTTTAAACTATTTACGTACCATATATATTGTTATTCAAACTTGTAATGCTTCCACTTGGATGTTAACATGCACGGGTTGCATGCATGCACATACACATTCACATACCTTTACCGTATAGTAATGTCGTGACAGAATGGTTGCATAGATGGTAGCATAATTATCAAAATAGTACAATCATCCGTTATTTAAGGCCTTCCAAAGAAATCAATTTGTCACTCACACATCTATCAGAAATAGCATTGCAAGCCGCAAGCATATCATCAGTCGGATGTCTGCGCAGGCCTCGTATATTCCCTACTAGCTTTCGACGGACATTTTGAAAGTTCAACAGGAAAACAAATAAATCCGCTGCCACATTTTTGCAACGAGCATTCTTTCTTTGCTTTTTGTCCGAATCCTGACCATTGTCTGTTTATAGTTTGGATATGATTATTTTAAATTTTTTACTCCAATTACATTTCTCGTTTGCGAAAATGGAGACGTTCATTATTTATACTTCAATAAGGTGTCCTACTTCTTGTGCATGTCGGCCCGGGGGTGATGTACACTCATAAGGAACCTGTGATGGATAAGGACAACCGATTTTCGCGAAAACATTTCCTGTCTAGTTGTTTTTCGAAAAACTTTATCTCAAATCCACGTGGGCATTGGATGATTCTAACTGCTACGCGCCTTAGGTGTCTGATTGCAAACCACATGCGGTTAGTGCCGGTGTAACGTGTTCCTGATTGGCCCAGCCAAAAACGACGAAGACACATGGCCAATAAAGAAAGACACTTAACGAAAGAAAATCTTCAGCTACAGTATACTTCAAAATTCATAGGTGAAGTAGTGGTGTGTACTGCTAGAGAACCTACTAAATTCGCATAATCATCTGGCATCAAGATGGACTTCACATTATCGTGTATACTCTAATTGACGTCCTTTATTCATAAGATGTTTACTCTGTCTGTTATGCACGTTATTCGCTCACACAAATACGCAGTGTTTAGTCATTGGCGCAGCTTTACCCAAAGCGTGTTAAAATAAATATTGTCCAATGTTTAAGTGCACTTAACGTTTGAAATGTCCTCAAAAATAATACGAAAATTGCAGGTATCTAATCATTGCACAGGGCAGGGTTGGGCAAGTCTATACGAAATGGTGGGCGTGCCGCAGGTACCGGTCACCGAATCGCAGCTCCAAAGCCAACACCAGTGTGGAGTATTCTAGACGATGTCATTTCAGCAGCGATTGCAGTATGCTCAATGCTGATCCGCTGATCCCCTCAGTACAGCCGCCAGGTAGTACGCCCGCAGCTCTTCAGTCTAGCCTTTTAGGGTGGCCACGATCTCGAACTGGTGACGATACTCGGGCCAAGGTGTCTGTCCATCGTAGGAGGCGGGTTTAATTGTGACGCCTTTACCCACCCCTGACTGGGGCGACCCACACTGCATAACTGCGGCGCTTCCCCTACGACGGCTGCGACCTCTACCTTGTTATCGCTGCCCGCACTCGTCGTCACGGTGGAGACCAAACTCGGCTCCTCTTCCGCCCCTGCATGTCGTCACCCCTGCTGCTGCAAGAATTCCTGTCATTCCTTCTTCAGGGCGCTCACATCTGTGTCCACTTGACACTCGACAATGTCCAACCTTTCTTTAACACTGTCCATCCTATCATTCACACTGTCCATTATCTCGCTCACATTGTCAATTTTATTGTCCACGCTGCCTATTTTATTGTTTACCAACTCGCTTACACCTTCTATCTTTCTGTCTACATTCTCATTCACACTGTCTATTTTCCTATCTACAATGTCTATTTTTCTATCTCCATTTTCGTTTACACCGTCACTAACACTAATAATTTGTATATTTACATATGCACTAACACTATCTATTTTACTATTTACATTTTCATTTGCGCTATTAACAGATTCATCAGCACCACTAATTTGACTATTTACAGATTCTCTGACACTACTTATTTGGCTACTCAGTCTTTCGATCAAGACACGAAGTACTTCCAAGTCTGCTGACATTTTTCTGGTTAGCCTTCACAAATTTCTTAGTAATTTCTTGGCCTATTACTAAAATATTGTGATATTTACAATAGCAATTAAGATTTTATTACTTTATTTTTATAAAATGCATCCATCCCACTTCTGACACCAGTGTTACAATTTCTCTCTCTAAAAACTAAGTGGGCTATAACAAGTTCATTAAGGGATCGAGGTCTTAATCAAATGAATGAAGTAATTATAATTTTCTTATTTTATTTACAATAACTAAAGCAAAATTCTCTGAACACAAAATCTCACAATAAATTGATATCAATTACTGTTCACAATTGACACCAATTAATACAATTTATAATTACGACAAAGAAATCAATGAAATTGAATAATTGGAGATCAGTCCCAATAGACAGTGTATCAATCTATTCAATTATTTTATCATTTATGCGTCCATATTTAACAGTTTGAATATTTGCAATAAGATCAGTATTACACTTCCATTGAGTCTCATCTCGGTTCAGACCATGTCCCGCCAGTCGCAATGTTCTAGAGTCCTCAAGCGCCCTCACGCACAGTAGGATTCACTCGTCGGTTTCACACCCTCTCGTCCATTCAAGCCACGAACACCTCACTCGCCGTCGTCCTGCAATCTCCTGTCGTCTTCCATACTCCACTTCGCTGGCGCACACTCGCCAGGCGGCCTCCGTCATAAACTGCCTGCCGGCCGCTGGGTTGCGGCAGTATATGTAGTGTCTTAGGCCGCCACCTAGAGTTTTCCCCAAATCGCATGATGCGTCGCGGAGGGCTGAGCCGCCAGCCAGTCTCACCAGAACATTCTTGTGTCTAAACGTATCGTAAACTGTAGCAGGCGGGAGCAGGTCTGTAACCCCAGTAAGTCTCGCCGCTGTCGGCATTCACGGGATTCCCAGAAGGGGGGATCAGGAGGCCGGGAGCTCATCGTTACAGGAAGAGAGGAGGGCGAGGCGGGTCTCCGATTACGGCGCAGTGCTGCTGAGTCGGCGCCAGCTGAAGCACGTAACATTATGTTGTTGCTGGAGATTTTCCTATCGAGAATCCTAGCGAATAATCTCGCCGCTGGACCTTTCACTTCCTGCAACTTCCTCAAAACCTGATCTAATTGGCGAGAAACTACTTCTGGTCAAACGTAACGGAAATAAATTTAAAACATTAATTGTCTTCCAAAATATCAAATAAAAGCAATAATTATGTTTTATTATAAAATAAAATGATTATAAAATCACGTAAATAAACAAACTAGTTGAAATTAACATATTTATATCATGACCTCGTCTCAGAATTCATATCAGCATGTCATAAAATAACACAAATAGTAATAAAAATAAAAATAAAATAAACATTGGTGGTTTACAAATAAAAATATGACGTGTTTTTAATAAAATAATTATGAACGTAAGAGGGGTTTAAATAATTTTGTTACTCAACATAGTATGAAAATAAGTCGGAGCTGGTGTCCAAAACACATATGTAAATAATCGTGTGATAATATGTCCAAACACATATGTATATAATTGACGTAACTGTAGACATACATAAATACTTGTACAACTTGAAACTGTTATAGTGTTTGCTGTTTCTGATTGTTTCCCATTGGATAGAATCAAGTTGGCTCGTAGCGAGCGAAATATCCGTTTTTAAATAATTATATTCTGATATCGTATGCTACAGTACAGATATGTGAGTAGAATACCTAATCTGTCATTCTGAGTATTAAATGCACTGTACTAACAAAATGAATCAAATAGGCTTATGGTGTAAATGTTACGCTATGTAAATTAAAAAAAAAAACAATAGCCAAAATTAGTTCGTTGTTTCAGTATTGGTAATAAGATACATTTTTTTAGGAGTCAACTGAATGAGATATTTCGCCTGTGTATATAAACTAGGAACAGTCTGTTGAAACTAAATACAAAGTATAGTTGAATGATGAAAAAGGGATTTCATAGCAAGGACAAAAGGTTGTTGAGAAGACTTTGCCAGGTTTTCAGTCAATAATACCATTATTTGCATCACTGTTTTATATAGTGCAAAATATCGATAACGTGACTGTTGTTTCTGATCGAGAATATGTATAGTAACATTATGAATAACTTTTCTGTTACAAAAAACAATGTGGTCAATTTTAAATGCCCAAAAATCAAGTTTTTCATTTCTTAGAAAAAAATTCCTGTAATTAATGTTCCTATATTAGCTTGATTTTCTCCAAGATCCCTCTGTCCCACTCTTGAACTCCCCACACTGTAAAAGAAAATTCTGATGAGCTTCCTTAACTGCAATGGAAGTTCTTAACATATACAGCGTATGGCAATAGTACTACGCGTCAGACTGAAAATATGGGAATTTTTAGTGTCGCTACTATACAAAGTTGGGAACTTTCCTACGCATTTGACTTTTTCCCGAGCAACTGTAGGAATGTTAACAATGCGTGTATGGGAAAATATTTTACTATTCACGCTTTGTCTCTGTACGAATACACTGGTATAGTAAATTAAAAAATAATTTCTTAGAGTGTACCAATACGGAACATTTATACACGCTATTCAAATTAAATTATGCCATTAGAATGTTTTTCGATTAAACTAAAATGTTATATACTAAAGTAATATTATATTAAAAGTAATTATCTATACTAAAGCAATAAAAAATTGAAAAATGAAATTTTAGCTTAAGCATATATTGCATAATATTTTTCCCAGTACATTAGTACATGTTCTAATATATTACATAACAAATATCAAAGAATTGAAAAACAATTTAGGTGGAAATGTTCCGTTTTACACAATCCCCTCTGAAGGTAGCTGTGCTCGAATGGACGTATTATTGTGCTGTGATTATTATTGTTGGTTTTAAAAACGTTTATTAGGATACAATATACAATTAACAAACGTTTTACTATAGAAATTACAATATAAGTGTTGTTTTCCACACTGCAGTGCTAGGAAATTAAAATAACGGGTCAAAAGCACACGTGTGTAAGTATATGATCGGTGAAGAGCAGAAAAGAAAATGTATTTCTGCTATACCACGGGAATTTTACCTAGAGATCGGCGAACTTCAAAATAAACAGTTGCTATCTCTAAATACCGAGGAGCATAGAACTCCTGCTACAAATAAAAGTAAACTTAGTATTTACGATGAAGATGGAAGTGAAGACGATCATGAAGACAGCATTGATGATGACTACGACTACAGTGATAGTGCGAAGACAATGATTATACCCTCGATGGTCCCACACATTTCCCCGACGAGTTTCCTTCGACAAGTGTTGCGAAGGGGTAAGACGTCGCGTACACAGACTACCTATTTCCCGAAGAGCCGAACAAACTTGTAGATGGACTGAGATTTTTACTTGAGCTTCACAAACGTGGGGATTACTCGAACATGAAAAGAGATGGTTTCGATCATTAGAGAACTTAAGGATCGGAATTATATCAGATGATGTGATGAACTGCTTTCTTCCGAAAATGTTATTACAAAATAATAATAAATTACTATCAAGAAAATTTTCTTCTTTATTTGTTGTGTCGTAACCCTCACAACTTCTAAGTGGTGCTATGGGCACTCGCATATAAGCATTAAGATATGCATATGAAAAGAGATTAAAGACTTCAGTATAAAATACACGGATAGCTGATAGCATACACAAACATTAACTCTATCGATATGTAGCAATTTTGGCGACTGTAGGTGGATCGTTTTTCTTATATGTATTAACAGAGACAGACGACTAGCCCGTGGATTGCTAAATATTGATGGATGGATTGTGATTGAGAAGGAGTATTGCTAAAGATTGAGTATTGCTAAAGAATGAGTAGGATTGCTAAAGAATGAGGAGGTTTGCTAAAAATTGATGAGTATTGCTTAATATTGAGGAGGATAGCAGAGGAGGACTAAGGGGAAATGAAGAGGATTGGTGAGGGAGACTGAGAAAGATTCAGGAGAACTTCAAACGATTGAGGAGGATTTGTGAGGATGGTTGAGGAGGATTAATGGGAAGATTACTAAATATTACTGGAAAGATTGGAAAAGATTGATGGAAAGATTGCGATTAAGGTGGAGGGTTGCGATTGAGCACGAGGATTTATACAGATTGATGGAATGATTAATTTAAAAAATTCATTAACTTTTCAATATTCTTTGGATTTTTTGTTTTCAAGGTTATTCAACGTCATGGAGTCAAGGTCAAGGTCACTGGCTTCCAATATGGCGGTGGCTGTGTGTAACATAATATGCTTGCTGACTTCTATGTATTTTTCTCGAGTGTTTGTTTCCAAGGTCATTCAAGGTCATGTGGTCAAGGTCGAGGTTACCTGCATCTAATATGGTGGATGGGCAGCGTCTACCAAGATAGTGGTCACCTACCAAGATGACGGAATTAGTATGGATATGGGTAACCTGAACTCTAAGTATTTTTAAAAAGCTTTCTTATTAATTTTTTAATAATTTTAAAAGTAATTTTTATTAATTAAAAAAAATATTGTGGAATTTTTAGAATTTTTCGGATTTGTTTTTAATATTTCGTATTTTTGGTTCAAAGGTCAACGTCAGAGGTCAAAGGTCCTGGGTCCTTAGTCCTGCTTTCCTGGCTCGGAGTCACTGATCCGGGTCACTTGGGTCCCTGATTCCTAACCCTTGGTTGCTGATCCCCATGTCTAGCGTCGGGAAAAACGGGAATTTTTTCAAGGAAAAGGGGGAAATCCTAGAGAAATCTAGTCGATTTTGAGGGGGAAAAAATTTGAGGGGAAAAAGGGAAATTCCAACATGGCGGTGGACGGCTGCAGCGCTCCGACGCCAGATGCCGATGGCCATGAACGCAGATAATCCTGCTACTGGGAATGTTGGCTCTTTACGTCTGAAGAGTAGGCAGAGAATGGTTAAACTCGCAATACACGCTTGGTATAATTCCATCACATAATGATAATAGGCCTTCTTTTCAGCCTACATCGCCTAAGATGGATGGTTTTTAAATCACGACTTTCAAAATCTGTCTTGTAAAATAAAATGTATTCGTGATCCTGTTTACTTATGACACACGAATGTTGTTCG
The DNA here is from genome assembly GCA_029891345.1 of Dryococelus australis. NCBI lineage: Eukaryota > Metazoa > Arthropoda > Insecta > Phasmatodea > Phasmatidae > Dryococelus > Dryococelus australis. Next base: position 21,514,522 of record CM057002.1, read on the forward strand.
ATGTTGCACCATCTCCATTTTCATCTACAGCAATACTGCTCCCGATTTCAGCTGATAATTTCTTATAGTCATGAATTTCATCGAAGTTCATTTTTCTCACATGATAGTGTGTTTCTGGCTTTTTTGGACACTGTACAATTCCAGTCCACTGTGATGGTAAATAAAAATACCCGCTTTTCATAGTTCCCTCTATTATTATAGGCCTACATATAATTATTTTTGGTTGTTTGATAGAAGAATGCATTCAATCCCCAGCATTCTGGATACGTCCTACAACTAAATAATTGTGTGTGATGGACTCTACCTTCTGGAATGTTGGATTTGGGGGGGGGGGGGGGGCAACAGATACATTGTAGCTAGGAATTTGTTTTTCTGTGTAGAACAATTATCGCTGTAAAATATAATAGGCCTATCGTTACAGTCGGTAGACTTTATGTACTCATACACACATTATGCATTTTCTATTGCGACTTTGTTTCCAGATGCCTGATTCCAAAGACAGCCATTCTTTAATGCATTATCAAATATTGTAAAATTACATCTGCCCTTTTCAAATCCCTTGATATTTGTTTGCTTTTAATGTGATCCTGGTATTTACCTTCCAGCCGCACATTTTCCTCATCAGTGGCATTATTATATTGCTTGCAAAATACACACTTGTACTTTTTAGGTGTGAAGAACCCTAAATTAAATTCATTATTGAAGACTTGTGTGTGTTTTTACCATAACGCTCATATTTTATGCTACATTTTTCTTTATACGGCCTCTACATTTGAGAAATCAATAGACTCCTATGTAAATAATATCTTTGTGTCTGAGCACGTAAGTAGTGGTATTCTATTACAAGGGAAAGATTTCATGTAACTTCAAATATTTTGTAATGTTACCTCGTCTGTTTTTCTGTGATTATTGTGTTTGCGACAATTGTCTGGACATGCCTAGTTGGTCCAACTATTCCATGCTGTATAAGCATACCTAAGTTACCACAATTTGAAAACTAATTAAACACCTACCCACTTACAGCAAAACTGTTGTATAGTTTGTTTTTAGCCCATTTAAAGTCACAAATGACAAAACTGTAGTAAAGGGCATAGCAGCTGTAGTATATTTGTTAGAAATACGACTGTTTTACTGCAAGATAGTTTATGTAATTAAGATAATGGATGTGAACTTATTTAAAATTAAATTTTTCGGAGTTATGGCAATCTGATTCTGGAGGTGCGATATGTCTGTGCTGTGTTCCGACACGCCTTGTCTTCGAATACCTTAATATCTGTCATCCTACTTAGATATCATACTACTACAGTGGGTATGAACCAGGGTCAGATTGTGAAACGACACAGTGTTAAGCATGCTTGAGTGCTTAAAACAGGTGATAAAGACTAAAAGCATGCTTTAACTACTATCCACGAATAAGAGAACAAATTACAGTCAAATTATTCAAGCGACAAGGTAATGAATGGTTCGAGTACTGGATGGTACGGAATATCTGCAACAAGGGTGACGCAGGATGAAAATATTTGTGAATCCCCTTCCTTCCGGCATGAAGTATGTAATGTAGGGACGACGTACAACTAGTGTTCATAATGCTATCCTTCGAAATGACGGTCTTGCAGTTCATTTCTTTTGTTTTGCGACAAGAACCACTACCATGTTTCACACCAAACTTGCACACAGTTTGTTGTGTTATCACATATATGAATTGTAAGGGGTAACAGCTTCGCTCACATACGTTAGAAGTTAATAGTTAGTGCATATCTGATATGCATGAGACTTATTTTCCTCTCTGAAATAGTGAAAATATTACCACCACATTTACTGTACACGTAGCAATTTTGATTCAATTTAAACTTGAAAACTAACACACCTATACTATTTTGAATAAACCAGTGTGCTAAATAAATCACCTCGATTCCTTATTTATTCCTCACTTTATTTTTGATAACATTTCAGTAGAGAATCTTGAAATATAACTACACGACGATAATTTTCTTTTTCTTATTTTAATTGGGAATTTAGTTTCAGAACATTGTTTATTTTGTGTTGATGGGAAAATTAAGTTTATTTTCTCGGAAGAAAACTATGTTTTTTTAACTGATTCTTTTGCGTTCCGCTTCTAATGCACAGTGATGCAGATACGTGTGTGTTTAAATGAACATAGTCCCCACAAATGTGACATGGTATTTCTCTTACCTGTGATGACAATACCGTATATTGTTTAAGAAATAAATTGTACAAGTATAATGTTTTAGCTGTTGTTGGAATGAATTTTTTCTTAGAACATTGAGAACTTTTCCAAACCGCAATTTAAATAGGCTGCCTGGTAACTTGTATAGCTTTCTATGTAGGGACTCCTCAATCCCCAGAACTTACTTCGCTGCACTTGTCCCTGCTCCCGTACTTGAAGAACTTGTTTTTCAATCATTTCTGCTCTCTTAAGAAAATAGTGAACAGGAAAAGGCGCATAGAAGTCAACAGCGTCCACTTTGGAAAATTTACAATTCATTGTCTGTATCAACGCATCCAACACTGTTCTGCATTTTCAAGTCATGCCCATTAACGTACTATAGTAGCGCAGTAGTACAGACTGTCTCATGAACGAGTGCACGTTATTAACAGTTCTCAAATTAATCTTGTTCACAGTTATTTTCATAGCACAATATTTCCTGTTGACACACTGGGGAGGTCGACAGCTGGAAGTGTTTATACGAACGTCGCCTGTTGTGAGGGGAGACATCACAAATCTTAGTATTCTGAAGGATAAATTCACAGTTATCTGCACATAATAAATGATGTTAATTTACTGTATAAACATGATGAAAAACTGTCGAAAATTCATTGACAGTAGATAAGTCGCAATACTTAGTTAAAAGGCGCATACCACATACCTGCGATGAAATAAGCCGGGTCTAGACACAAGGTCCACATGTCGGTGCCAGCCCAGGGTATTCATATTCGCCGTCCAGAGAAGCAGGTATAATAAAATTGTGGTTACGGCAACATAAACGTAATCAGCAAATTTACTATATTTTAATTAAATTATAATCCAGATGTTGTCAATGAATTTTCGCAAGTGAAGAATATTTAACTACAACAATCTAAAATTCAAATTAACACCTCTCCGATAGGGCTTAAAAAGACGTGCGTTTAAAAATCCCTTCCCTACATTACATCACTAGCAATGTTGTCAACTTCAAAACTATGTATATTAATCTTTGATTCTTCAAAACGTGTTACTTTACAACACTTCAAAACTCTGCTTTCAACCAGTATAAATAACCAATTAACATTCTGAAAACATAAAATCATCTTGAAAAACAAAACTAAGTATCCCTGACCAGAAATAAGTATAATAACACTCTCTTATAATTATATGAAAAATAAATGCGTAGCGCACCACACACAAATTGGCAAACCGTCATATCTTACGAAACATTTTTAAATCATATATCACAATCATAGTGTCCTAGGAACACAGAAACCTCTCTACACTCAATATAACATTGTTAGCTACCGTCCACACCCTCAGCCCTACGTAAGCCTATATCAAGCAGACTTTATTACATTGGATCACTGAACCCACGCCTATTATGTTTTGCATAATTTCTGATACAGCCAATATAAACAGTGGCAGTTTTATACTAATTATGTTTATCAGAAATACGCTCAACATAGAATTACTGTTGGTATACCAAACGTGGAGTTTATTTTAGTGAATAAAATCCTTCCCGCCCTAAATATCATCACGTTTGATATAATTTGAAATGCTTTCTGAACTCCAATTGATGCATTTTTGAGTACATCACATGTGTCCCTAAATGTTATCACGTTTGATATAATTTTAAATGCTTTCCTAATTACTACATTTAAAGCATTTCTAAATACATAACTTGAGTCCCTTATGGCCACAGTGGTATAGCGGCTAGAGTACTCACAATTCACCAAGGCGAGCCGGGTGTGATTCCCGGCGGGGTCACCGCGGAATTTCCGCATACGGAAAACGCGACGGATGCTGCCGTTTGCCCGTGGATTTTCTCTGGGTATTCCCGTTTCCTTTACGATCACATTCTGTCGCTGCTTCATCTCCATCTCACTTCACCCTCAAAAGCACCTCAGGCCTTAGTAGTTGAGCGCCGCCTATATCTGTCAAGACCGGGCTACAATCGAAATAACCGTCATCATAACCAAATACATAGACAAAACCATTACACGTAATAAAATTCCTGGGCTACAATTGACATAATAATACCGAATATTTTCGTTTGTCTGTTAACAATATTTCACTTCCAAGTGACACGTTTAATATATATATAAGCTTATGTAAGATGGCCGACTTCTTCGTCCCTTCAATTTTTGTATGAAAGAAATCTCGTAAGTGGATTCCGATTGGCTACTCATGGCTTTGTGAACAAGAAAATTAAATGTTCGCCAACATCCTATGCAGCTATACGTTGGCAATGGCTGTGTTGTTATGAACGATTGTAACAAGCACCAAAGTGCGATATCTATTTAACTGTTACTGTTATTGGTATAATTACGGTTATTACAATTGTAGCACGGCCTACTCCGAACGTCATGTAATATGCAACATTTGGAATACAATGAAATATAAATGATTTAATATACTATAATTAACCCACCCAAAATGAACACTTAAACTTACTTCAAATAGGATTTTAAAGCTCAAACTTTATTACTTTTTAGTAAAAGATAATTTATATTTGATTATATATATAGTCAATCATTTGCTATAAAATTACCACTTTCACATTATATTATCGATAACTCTAATTTAATTAGTCGTTTAGAGGTTAAAACAATGCGATGGATAAGGGGGTATTCCAGCTGCAGATAAAAACTACCACAATGAAGCAGTTCGTTGCAGTCATTGTTACAGCTGCAGTTGGCTCAAGGGACGACGCTAGAGACTCCATTCGATTTCTGCTGCAACTACTGCTTCTAAAAAAGATCATTTTAGTTTCTGGCGATGGCGATATCATGTGACGTTTGCTCGAACTAACTCATGCTATTGCTCTTCGCTGACCTCTAGTACCAAAATTGTTAATTTGCTGCGGAAAAATATCGAGATTATCAATCGTTCTAAACGCGAATCGTATACATTAACACAGCGGCATGTACTCATAATTAATATCTACTGGTATTAATAAATCCTCTAAATGATAATAGTTTTATATTTATTTCTATATTACATGTCCAATGTTATTCTGCCTGACGGCACTATGCCCAACGGCGCTTTGCCTAAAAGCGAATTGCCTAATGGCATTTTGCCTAATGGCGAATTGTTTAACGGCGTTTTGCCTAACGTTAGGCAAAACGCCTTGGCAAAACAACGTGTCCCTATGGACCAGCATTATTCTGCAAGAACAGTAAAACACCTTGCCGATGAATAAGTAGGACCAGAATATGCTGAAGAGTGTGCTGAATGTAGCGGACACTGTTTAACAGTTCATTCTATAACACCAATCATGAACGGGAATTTTAGCTTATTGCACTCCGCATCACGATTCCAGAAGTTGGGTCCGTATTCTGGGAGCTAATGCACTCTGGAAGTTGATCCTCACCACGTGTGCATTGCACACATCGCTAAATACAATAGAGCGAAGTTCATTACTCTTGGAGATCTTTGCACAACGCCACGAGATGTGTGCACGTCGATGTGGCAGAAGAGGAAGCCTGGCCAAAGGCACGCGTACTCGTATTCAAGCTGCACGTAGACGGTTCCCAGTTGAGCGTCTGGACACTGCTTGTGCCACATTCGCTCTGACCTCTGCTGTAGATGAGGTACGGTCTGCAGTTGCTGCCCTAACAATGAACCGATATCGACGTCCACTTGTACTACGCGGCCGTCCCGAACATGGTCGACGAGATTGGCCTGTTCAACTGACAACAGTCAATAACATCGGCATACAACGGATGTATCATGACCAACATGTGCAACAGTCCGTCGATATTTCCATCCCGCGTTGCGAAGCCACATGATACAACCCCTCTCAAACAGCTTTGAGTACACAACAAGGGAACGTAACTGTCTTCGAGGCATGGCAGATAGCTTGACTGCTACACATGTACTAAACATTCAACCTTCCAGTTGTACACAATACAATCTGGTTCCTTGCTGCACACGGTGCAACGAAGTGAATGGTAAAACTCTATCTGTTGACCGACGTCCTTCAAAAGTTCATCGATTTAACTACACTCCTCCAGCAAGCAATTGTTGCACCAACGTTCAGTTGGTCAGCACTCTTTAGGGTGTTGCAAATTTTTCGCGTCAGTATGACGTTCAAAATCTGCTGAAAGATAAAAAATGTATTAGTAAAGGATATACAAATGTACATATGGACAGATATTCCTTCAATTTAACAAGCCTGCATTACAAGGGATGTAAGCTAAAATTAAATGATTTTCCTTGTGGTATCCTTATCACATGCTTGATTGCCATTTCAAAAAATCCACGATATTGTGACCTGTTTCTTTAAAAGCCAGCATTTCCTGGTGCCAAATACTTTTTTTTTTTTAGTGGCAACGAGAGCACAAAGCGACTGATACGTCGAACAGGAAAAAAAGCGAAGGCGTGTCGACAACATGACATAGCATGACTTGCAAAGCCGATAATATGAAGGTGAAAAGAATAACGAAATAAGAGCGAAAAAACACTCGTGGAGTGAACACAGTAAACACGCTCTCGTCACGTGACATCACGCCGCAGTGTATTTATTTTTAACTTCACTTTATCCTTTTTTCGACAGGGATACGGGCTATCTGCTCTCTGGTCTTGCTGCCATGACAAACAACTGAGGTATCTCGCTCGGGAGAGGTTGTAGCTGGAACGTGATCTGCTCAGCTAAACTGTACATGTTTTAAATCAACGTTCAAAACTCCTCCCCCAATAACTGCATTTAATTTAGTGCATATATAGCCAAGCGAATCCCAACCTACATGGCAGAAAATCATAAAATGTAGAACAATCACTGAATATATTATGTAAATTATAACTTACAATTATCTCCAGTGAAATAAGTAGTTTTTGTTCACTTTAAATAAGTTCATATTACCACTGACTGTTCTGGTTGACCTATTGGCCGCCCTCTGTGACACAGTCAGTTGAGTGTTGAGCGTGTGTGGTTCTGGTTTGGAATATCGAGTAGGACATGGGTGTGATTAATGCTCGTCCGTATGGGTCACCCTTTCATTGGAAACATTACTTCCAATACGTAAACTGCGAGAACACAGTTGTCATGGAATTAAGTGTTGCATTTTGTCTTGTATTTTTACAAGTAAAACCTTTAATAGTAACCAATTGAATACTTGCTTTTACTTATAATAAGTACATTAAACTATTAAGTGGCCTTGCAAGATATAGATATTAAATATTACTGTTACACTTGTATTTCAATTGCATTGGTAAATAGTGAATGTAAAAATATAATATGCTATCGGGAAATCTTTACTTGTACCATAACTGTAATACAAGGATCTCTTAGTAGACGTTGCGTTTGGAATAACATGCACTGGCAAAAATCATATACGAAAATTTATTACGGACTGTCAAGTAAGTACAAACAATTATTTTATAATAAAGGCTACATAGATATTTTTTCCGCGATTACACCGTGCTGCCGAAGCCAGCATTATTTGGGAAAACATCTTTACAGGTGACATTACTTTTGCAAATGAATCGAAATTCTAAAAATAATATACAAACCAACATTGTAATTAAAACCTTTTCATATAAACGCTCAATGATTTATTATGATTTGCGTGGATTTTATAATTTGAACACCTATTCGTATGCAGACCACAATTTCACATAAACTACCGTTATACAGCAAGAATGCTTACACGCAGATTAATTGGGTGGAATTTCTAAGGTCGATGGACATTGCACTGTATAGTGTAATGTGTCTTAGCAACGGCAAAGTTTAATATTAATTATTTTATTTCTTATTTTACAACATCTGTGTGTAGGCATTCTTTGTATCTCGAGACAGTCCACTATAAATAAAAACACCCATTATCACGACTTTGAGCACACAAAGCTATACGATGTTTCTATAGTTTTAAATGAAATGCATTGGCCTGAAGTTACTGTTTAGTAATACTTTGTTAAAATGCACACATAAATGAATTTACGGGACATTGCACCGAGTGTTACACAGTTGTGTCATTTTTATGATATGTGGTCGTTCAGGTATATTGTAATTGTGGGCAAGTGCACTTTTGTAGAACTGGGGATAACTTTTCAGGGCCTGTGCAGACGTCCTGCGTCCTCCATCGCCTTACATACAACTGACCCCGCAGTAACTGATGTTTGTGGAATAGCCGATAGCACGGCCAGATCTGCGCGCGCATGTCGTCCCCCCCTTAGTTTGGCCTACCACGATTCTACCGCAACCAGATATTCCAGGACGTCGCCTAGCTATAGTACACTCTTGACACGGCGGCCATTGCCTGCGCGATTTAGAAGATGGAGCCCCCACACGTCTGGTTGCAATGACCCGGCCAGGATCAAATTAGTCGATATCTAGTTTCTTCCTCAATCCGTGCTCGTCTGTTACTCATACGGTCAGTTTAAGGTCTGACATCCCATTATGCGTGGCTGGGTACTATTCCATTGAATGGGACGACCACGACGCCTTTTCGCCAACACGGCAGGTGTCTCTCAATCAACTGCTCATTAGCGTATTTTGTGGCAATTCGTATGATGACAAGCTTGCTTCTGGCGATTCTGGAATATTTGTTCACTTACAATATTATCGCTTGTAACGGCAATGATAGTCACTTGTGTAATTACGGCAGTTAACTTAACAGCTGACGATATAATGTAAAAGCTCATTTCGTGAAATTCAACTAGTTATAAGGGGCGCTAAAGGTTTTACTGACGAGAGTCCGTATACTATTGAGGCTGTGATTACTGTGAACGTCCATCATTACTACAAATACTCTTTATCGTCCACAGTTATCCAGCATAGTCTCCTTATCTACCAAGTCATCTAAAGTAACCAGCAATTTTGCTTGTTCTATTAATATGAATTTTGTGATGGGCTCTAATAGAGTATTTATGAAATTCCCAATTAGAGCTGAATTTACTAATGCTGCTCCAAACATATACAACAGCTCAGTATAAATATAACTAAATGCAACAGGGAGAATATTTATTACTTTTAAAAGTTTTATGCAGAGCTTTAAAGAAGGTTTATTAATTAATAACCAGATAGCCCTTTTTTCAATTTTTTTTTATCTCAATGAGTGTTTTTGCAGTTGAGTCATATTTAGGATAGTTGGTGAATAAACGTCTCGTTTTCACTCGCGCATGTGGAGTAGACATGCCCTCGAATGTCACCAGACGCTTATGATGTGGCTACACTTGAGCTGGCAGGCTTGCATTTGTTTTATGACTTAAGTGTTTGAAATGTGTCGATAGCTGTTTCTGACGTACACCAATCACACCGAGGCAAAGTGCTTTGACTTTTACAACATGTAGTTAATAAAATAAATTTCACATACATCGCCATTTATATAGTAAGAAAAAAAATTGAGTTTGAGAATTTTTCTTGTAATGCCGAATAACAATATTTTGGGAATTAGTATCGAATATTTGCTAGTTATTCAAAAAGCGTGACGAAATTACTAAAATTTTTATTTAACTGTTTTTAAATCGTCTTGTGGAGAAAGCGATTGTTGGGAAAAATATGGGTAAGCCGGTTGCTGACATTTGTTAACTGTTTTCTAAGTTCTACATAGTTTCTTTAACGTTTCTTCTTCTTGGGTTGGAAAGAAAACGAGATCCCTTATGGGTGAGTTTGGCAAAGAGACAATTTTCGCAGTTTAGGCTACTTGGAAAGAATTGTTTACGTTGAACAATGTTTTGTTCACACAACCGAACTGCTCTTGTTTCAAACAACCGCATTTGTTCCATTGAACCAAATAATATATTAAAAATCTGTTTTGTGCTAAGCACATATTTCTTTGTTTTGACATCATTATCATATATTTATTACGCAAAACTATTTCACGGTGCGTGATATACTACTAAAAGCGTTGTCTTAAATTTAATATATATTATAGTGAATTCAAATAAAAAGATTTAAAAAAGTGTTAACCAAATACTTTGTTGGCGGAACAATTTGACGTTATTAATACCCCAGTATGTTGTAACAAGAGATTCAAATGGTTACATTGCGTCTTTCATTTGGTTCAGTTGTGTAGGAGTCTCAGTTCGATAATACAGTTCGAATATTCGGTTACAGTTTATGTGGCAATTAGGGCAGCATTAGTGCTGTTCAGTGTGGCTGGTGCATTGTAGCGTTATTATAAACAACCTCGACGATATTACCTCAAATGAAAGAAGATATACAAAACTGTATATATATACACGACGGCTGATTCAGGAGTCATGGCAACTACTGTTTATCTCCCGAAAATGACCCAACACAGGAAGTGTACTACGTACAATTGAAAGTGTACAGTGTACGTTTCAAAGGTGACACCACATTGGGTATAGATGCATGAATGTCCGGCAAGGAATAAAGAAGACATGGATGTTTGAAATCACTGTTTAATTAATACATTCTCGTACAAACTGTATACATCCATTTGAAAGGGTAGGTATCGTATGTGTTCGAGCTGTTTGAAAATCTTTCACAGTAGTCTCCGAGGTTGTCCATGGTTCGAAGCGTTTTCGTTTCAAATTTGACACGCGTGTGAACTCATCTCTACTTCAAAACAATTTATGTGTGTGCTCCGGTTTCCTACAAAAATGTTCATCCCCGAGTGAAGAGTTTAATTCCCGTCCCCGTAATAGCTGCTACGAAAATGTTCATCCCCGAGTGAAGAGTTTAATTCCCGTCCCCGTAATAGCTGCTACGAAATCTGAAAATACACGCGAATTAGCAATGAGCTGTTTTGAAGCTCATATAGAACACTTGCAGAGTGGCCTGATATGAACGATGTATAGTACGTCAGGTGAATTGGGTCTAGCGAGCAGGGAACTCCGTTGTTGTAAATAAACGCTTTTACTACTTCTGCTGAAATTGTCACAGCAAAATAGGCAAATTTGCCATCTCCAATTTGATTGCTACCTGCTTCCAGTATCGACGAAACTACGTATGTTAAAAAAAGTGGGTTTGGCTGTGTTGTGGACACGGCCTTTTGTTTTGCTTGAACACGTCTACGTTGACTCGCTCGGACACCTTGATGTTTATTTTACGTTCCCGGCACCGCTTCACTCGATTATATGGGCTTTTATGGGTATTACTGGATTGCTCTTGAGTTACTCTTTTCAACCGTATACGACTTCTGTATTTAGGCTTAGCTTTTTGACGGGTATAGGCCGACATTTATTTAAGTTTTCTTAATTTTTTACATTAAACTCATACAATTTCACCATAGCATCGACACACAAATGATTTTTTTATACACGCTATCGATTGATCTTGACGAAATCTGTCGATTGGAACTTAAAAGAGCGTCGTAGCTTCTCGTAGTCAAAAGTTATACTACGCGGAATTTATGAGACTTGGGGAAACGAACTCAAAATTTCTGCCCCCCCCCCCCCTCTCCGTCCTCCACGAACAAATGCGATACTTTACAGTCCTCTTTCAACGTAACATATCGTTCTAACCTTTGGCAATCGGGTGGCGTAAATGAATATTGAATGAATATGATAGATCCGGAACTGCAATGCCAAACTGTATCCCCCGATTTTGTGCAGAAAATACCTAAGAAATATTGCTATAGTTGACAAGTGAACCCATCGTCGTCCAGCCGACACGCATACGTCATGCCTCTACAAGGCACGCGTCTACTGCCAGGCGCCGCCAAGCGCCCACGAGGCTTCAGGCGCCCTCTAGCGACAGGAGGCGGAACTACGAAAACGCGTGGCATTTGCCATCAATTTCTTTCCCGTTCCTGCTCCCTCCTTTTTATTTGAGCCACACTTTTTTGGGGCTGTATAAATAACCGCTTGCCAGCCTGAGTCATCGTGCAGTCTTCCTCTACGAGTGAAGAGATTTAGGCGTCTTTTAACAACGAGGTATTGAGAGCCGATGAGGGTGATTGACGTGAGTATGGAGCGGTGCTGGAATGAGGAGGCGGTGGAAATGGGAGAGCCCCCGAGAAAACCCGCCGACCACGATTCCCACTTGCGAGAATCCGGTGACCCGGCCGGGGATTGAACCCGGTTCGCCTTTGTGGGAGGCGAGCGTGCTAATCGCTCAGCCACTGTACTCCCCTTTCTCTACGAATGTTACGGACTGGCTGGCGGGAGATGACGTCGACAATGGAATATGCAGTTTGGCTTCATTTTGTAGTTTGTAGCGACAATTTTGTAGTTGTCCAGAAATGTAAGTAATGTTCCAAGAATGTAGTTCGTACGTTGCTCTGTAGTAGATTAGAGTCATGTAGTTAGGATCTTGTATTTTGGTAATATTTTCTGCCTTGCGTTTCGAGCGTAGCCTTTCTGTGGTTTGATTTTAATATAAGGCGTCTGATATGGTTTTCGGGGTCGGTTGAATGTATTTCCTATAGGAATTCTTAATAGTAAAATCTTTAAAAGGGTGTTGATAGCTACCACAGTATAGTATTTATTGCCTATTATAGAGGAAATATTAGTAATTTTTTAAAAATGAATTTTATAGTATTTTATCAGATGTTTTTCTCAGATCGTATAAGATAGGCTCTGCTTGCTACTTTTTGCACCTTTGTCCATTATGGTTGAGTTATCTACTGGTATCCAAAGGAGATCTTTGATCATTTAAATTGTATTTTAGAGCTGGATAATGTTTTGGTGTGATCTTGTTGGCACAAATTTACACAGTGTTATTTTGTTGTGTGTTGCAAAATATCTCCCCCCCCCCCCCCCCCCTTTTTAACAAATTTCCAACACGCACGCAGGTTCATCTACCAGCATCAAGCATTTTGCAATTAATGTATTCATGCTAAATATATCGATATTTTATGTGTCTTGTGCTGACAAACTCTACCATAGGTTTGTGCACCTTCTTCTACCTTTTTATAATCGTTGACACGTCCCAAAGGGGTGAAACACCTTGATGGATCTCATGCAGTCGATGGTATTTCCCGTCTGCCTCATCACTGTCAGCGAACCATAAACAAACACAGAGACCACTTCGCAGTATGTTAAATAACTTGCACCAGTGCAAATGACTGTATAGAGTTTGTACGAGAGAATATCAATTAAATAGTAATGTTAGCAGCCGTGTTTGTCTTTTTCCCTTGCCTTGCATTCCTGCATGCATACTCAATGAGGTGTGTCACATTTAAAACGTACTTGTGGTACATTTTCCACTTCAAATAGTACATTTCCTGTGTTGGGTCATTTTCGGGAGATTAACAATAGTTGCCATGACAAAATACTGCATTTCTCTCAGTTTCATAGCATATTGACTACAAAATACATATTACACTGTATACATAAATTCAAAGAGAAAGTTTTATTTAACAAAAAAAAAAAATAAGGTACTAAATTTTAACATAAACATAAATCGCTTGGAAGTATGACACATTGTAGAAAAAATGATTATTTTTATTTAGCGTTATTTTTAAAGGTTTCATTTGAAATGGTACCGTGAATGCATTATATTTATTTTTTATGCAGTGAAAACATTTATTTTATACGTAGTTCACGGTAAACTTAGAACTTCTGAAAGCCTTGCTGGAGGTCTACTTTCCTCCTTGTCATGTATCCTTCCACCTGATATTAAATTTACATTACGTCGCTTTTCACACGAGGCGGAATTGACTTAAAAACTAAGGTTTATTTTGCTCATGTTGGCAAGCTCGATGCTAATTGATCTGCACATAACATTTTTCGTCACTATGAGTAGATGTAAAAGGCCGATCCTAGCTCACCTTACTTCTTTGGGGTTATTTCTTCTAAAATTACAACAAAAAATGCAGTACACTTAACAGTATTATTTCGCTAAAAAGTACATGAAGACGTTAAAAAATAAAAATCCGAAATTAGACAAAAAAAACCGTGAAAATCATGTAAAAGAAAGCCAATATCGAAATATTTTGAGGGTTAAATATAAGTTCTAAAAGCATTTTTGAAAGGAGCTCTCGAAAACGGGCAGTTTTAAGCAAAAAAAAAAAAACTTAACAGTTCTTCAAAAAAGTGCACACACGATTTGATCTGGTAAAACAAGTAAAATTATGCAAAAACAGCAAATTTAAGGCTAAAATTGGCAAACCAGACGAAATATTAAAAAAGATTATTGATAGAATTTATCAATATTATTCAACAAAAGTAAAACACCAATAAGATTTTTTAAAGTTGTCAAGAACCCATAATACCAACCATCACAACAATCCAAACTATTAACATAATCTTTAAAATCAGAAAATTTATTTGATCTTAAATCAATCTTTCTATTTTTAAAACAATTTTGAAATGAACAAGTTCAAATTCTTTATCAATAAATGTTTGTGTTTTTATAATTTCATTCCCAATTTCCCAAACTTCTAAAAGTTCTATAATTTGATCAATTTATAATATTAAAAATCTATATATATAGATATATATATATATATATATATATATATATATATATATATATATATATATATATATATATATATATATATATATATAAAAGTGATACTGTTTAAATATTTTTGTATTTATTAAATACAATGATTATAATATTGATTTAGGAAGTTGGTTCAAAGATATTTGGGTTCCCTTATTTGTAGAAATAATGTGTTGACTACTAACGATATGTTATGCTTTATTCATTATGGAATTTTAGTATCCGGCATGCCGGATACTGAATATATGACAAAAATATAAGGTCCTTTATTAGATAAAACATTTTAAAATATAATTATTGTTTTTATTCAATAAAATAATTCATCTATATTTCTAAGAATTCGTAAAAAAAATTTTATGCCACCACTCAACTATGAGTCTACAAAATTGTATTAAAATATCGAAACAATTTCTTGTTTCTGTAAAACCGTTCACATTGTCCATTTAATAAAATTAAAAATTTATACATCTTCATTGATATTTTCTTTCAAATAATCATAAGTAAAATTTCGTTGACTAATTAAAACAACATTCCAAATTGTACCAGCATCAAGAGCTTTTTAAAATCAACACTAATTTTTATATTTGTTTTATCTTTAACTACTGCTGTTTTCTATATAGGCAGCCAATAACATATAAAGGTTTTCGTCCCCAAAATGAATAATAATTGATATCGCCGTCATAGTTTATAGTTGGCTTATAATAAACATCATAATTTTTATATATCGTATATAATTTTGTTCTTGAATTTCTAAAATCATTAAAAGCAAGAGACATTTTAAGACAAAGATCATTTTTAATATCTAGATTCCAATTTTCTTTTGGTTAAATTTCATTTCTACCATTTTTAACAAAAATATTTCTCACATTACAGTGATCAAACATTGAAGCATGCACATATTGCCAGCCGATTTTTTCTATTATTTTTTAAACCCACAGTTACAAAATCAGTCATGTCAAATTGTAAATTATTTAACTGATCTTTTATAACAGACTTAAAATCATTTGTCCCAGCAGGAACTTCTTTTTCAAAAATTGCCAATACTTATAACCAATATGAATTTTAGGATTTATATATACATTTTCTTTAATTGCAATTGATATGTTAGCTTCGTATTCAACAATGGGCCACACAATTTCTCATTTTTAAAGAGCAATTTTACCTGCATCAGCATAAGTTTTATCAACCCCACCATCTGCATTTTTGTTTCATAGACAAATAAATGGTTGTCATTAGACGGATTAAAAAAAAAAAAGTGATTTTATTACCACCCTTCCAGTAAACTTCATTATTGTCGCGAATAAAACCTAACAAATATCTTAATGGATACTTCATTTCGTTTAATTTATAACTACAAACATATTTTACTTGATATTTATTATCAACACCAGTAGACTCCAAATAACTTTGCTCACCTAGTGATTTTAGCAAAATATTCATCATTGTCGACGTTTTTCCTGGATTATCATCAACCTCAATAATCTGCCCAAATTTTTTAAATGTCTACTCTAGAAAACTGAAATAGAACAATTATCAATATTATCTAATTTTTCGTATTTTCCCTCATCTCCAACTTTATCTCTTTTTAGTAAGCGATATTCGTCTAAAAGCCATTCTCCTATAGGAATATGAAGCTCTATTCTGTTATTGTAAACATTTTAATTTTTACTAGTTTGATCAGTTTGGGGAAAAGTTTGTCTCTCAAAACTCTCAATGCTTTTATAACTCATTTATAAGTAAAAAAATTATATATAAATGGCAGAATAAAATAGATTTCATTGAGTGAAATTTAAAAAATAGAAGTAAAGAAATTATAAAAAGAACCATGCATTACAAAATATTGACAAAAAAATAGAACAAGTAAGTGAAGAAAATAAAAATTTAATAACAACGCTTGTACCTGTTGCTGCAAAAAATTTATATTATCTATCATCTTCAGAAGAAACTTCATTTGAGAAAGAATTATTTACATAAAAAGAATCTCCTCATTTGGAAGAGCAAATGGGAATCGTGCCATTAAAAAATTTACCACCTATAGCAGGTGTTTCTACTATAAATCTTGGAAAATATATTTCTGAAAATATTAATGTTGTTAATGAAAAATTTGGTTAACGAGGAGTTGGCCAAGATTTTGAAATTGGTGATACAAAAGCAAAAATAGATGGTGATTTTTTATTTGTCAAAGATAAAAAATATGAATTTACAGAAGGTCTTATTCATTTGTTGACAAAAAGTACCTATGGTGAACTCGAAGATAATTTCAATAATGTTGACCTTAAAAATATATTCCTAATAAGAAAAGGAAAAATCCAAGTTCAAGTAGTAATATAAAATATATTAAGATAGTTAGTCCAATTTATGATGAATATATAAAATATTCACAGTCAAAATCATTACCAAATACACCAGAAAGAATGCTTCTAGAAGAAATTCTAAATCTGGAGAAGGTATTTTAAAAAAAATAATATTTTGGCCAAAGAATACGTTTGGATGGATGATTTAAAAAAAATTAATTTTAAATTATTAGTTATTCAGTGCGAAGAAAATACTGGAAATAATAGTTTTTACAATGAAAAAGTGAGCATAATTAATATGTTATGCAATAAATTTTCCGAATTTGTTCTAAATAATCCAAAGGATATATCATATCGTATAAGAGTTTTAAATGTTATTCCTCATTCTTTTGGAATTCTGAACACAATGTAAAAAGTGTGATAAATTGAGAGTTAAACAATTTAAATTTACTCGAAATGCATTTGCCAGGTTATAATTATTGTGGTCCATTTGCAAAATTAAATGAACTACTTGAAAGAGGTGATAAAGTAGTAATTAAATTAAATGAAGCATGCAAATATCATGATATTGCTTATCGAGATCATAAAGGTTTAGAATCTAGAGATGAAGCAGTTCAAATTTTACAAAAAGAAGCAAAAGAAATGATTATAGATAAAAATACTGCAATTGGTGAAAAAAATGCTTCTGCTGCTGTTGCCTCAACTATGTTTGCAAAAAGCAAATTAGGATGGGGCGTTAAAAATGATTAAACTATTAATTTTTTTTTTTTGCTTATAAATGAAGGTTTTAGATAACTTTCGATATTCCTTATGAGGAACTAAGAAAATTGGGTATAGATAAATTCTTAACAAATGATTGAATTGCAAAAAAAAAAAAGTAAATAAATAAATTGCAAGAGCGCAAAAATTTCAAATAAATTTTGCCATTACCAAAAGTTAAAAAAAAATGATTTAGAAAAACCGGCAATGGTTTGCATCATGGGGGAATTATTTCCATTGTACTCGCTGTTGAACAAACTAGTAAAATTTAAAAAGTATTAGAAGAACAACAGCATCATAATTTAGCAATGGAAAATAAATCAGGAAGTGAATTAAAACGAGGAAGATCAAAAAAATTTGAATTTATCACCATTATCTAATGTCGATACTGAAAAATATATAAAAAAAATTATATATGAAATATTTCAGAAATGTTTATATGATTGTTGAACTGTGAAAAAATATGCACAAAAATGGATGTCCTGTGGTTAATTTTTATATTTCAACAAATCCTGGCACTTATTGGGTTCGCTATTTTAAATAAAATAATTATGCTTATGTTTTTAACACATTAGGATGCAATATTCCCACTAATTCAATTATTTATTTAAAAAACAGATACGTTTATTATAATGATGATTGAATTCACGATTTTAATTCAGTTATATGTGGACATCTATGATTAATTGTATGACATATTTTTTTCGAGAGAACTTAAGTTTAACTATATAATTTCTATATTATTAAATAACATATATATTTGGGAAACCATTATTCAAATATTTAAAAAATAACTTTCACAATATTACTGAAGATTTAAACGAATATGTAGATTCACAATTCAATTCAAGTTTTTCTACTTTACAAAACAAACTAACAACCTGTTTTCATTTTACAAAAAGTTATGTTTCTTTTTTTTGACATAGAATCAATAATATAGCTGACCCCATTGATGGAAATGTTGCAGTTAATAAAAGATTTCTTATTAAATATATAGCAAATTATGCATTAAAAAAGGATGTTGATTCAAAATATAAAACTATTGTTTCTAATTATGCTCTAAAAGAAGATATAAATTTACAATTCAATAACTCTATTGCTGATAATATAAAACAAATATATAATGCAAAACAGACATGTAAGAAAGAAGCATATTCAAAATATAAAATTATTGTTGTTGATTATACATTAAAAATTGACGTTGAATCAAAATACAACACGAGTGTTTCTGATTTAATAACATGTGTAGATTCAAAATATAATACCATTGTTTCTACTTCATGAGATCAAATAAGTAAAGTTTTTGCTTGTACAACAGGCTATTTTTCTATTCAAAATCGCAGAATAATCATACAGATGATCCGGTAGATTCAAAAGATGATGATACCAATAAAAGATATTTCGATAAAAAAAAATAGCTGATAAATTACAAAATTTAAACCAATCAGTATTAATTAATTGTCAGACAATTGTTAACTTAAAAATTGTAAAATTCAAGGAAAAAAAGTCTCATATATTTTATTAAAGTGCAAAGTAGAATAAAACCGATAATATTTTTCACTTGGAAAATAATTAAATTTTCTTTATTTTTGTGATGGATTGTACTGTTTATAAAATAACTACTGATGATGATGATGAAGATGATGTGACTGTTAATATAGGAAATACAAATTAGATTATAGTAAGACTTTTGATGCTAAAAGATGCGATAATTTATCTTTTAAAATAAAAAGATTAATAAAATATCTCTTCATATTGATGCTCAGATTATAAAAACAGGAATATTTGTGAAATATAAAAAATAAATAATTTTTTTTATTATGAAATGCAGAATACCGGGTGTTTGAAGTGCAAGACGGTCCCCAAAATAATAATATAAAAATGAAAATACAAAAAAATTGGCGATTAGTAAAAAAAAACTTAATGTTCTGTATGTAATTCTAATAAGTCAATATAAAAAATTTGTCCACTGTGAGGGAGGGAATAATTAATGAATTAATTAAATCTGTGCGAAGAAATTTTCCAATACAAAAAATAATTTCATATGGAATTGATAATTTATTGCAATTTGATCTTGTAGATCACTTGCCCTTGATGTCTTCAGTATATTCCACTCATAGTTACTTCCAACTTTTCTAAAGCTCTGCTTCAGTTATAATGCTAGGATATTCTTTGGCCTCATGCAACCAAAGTCTAAAAAACTACTCCAGAGGGATAACGCTCCGCATTCGTACGCACTCAGTGTAATAATATTTTGTATATTTTGTGAAGAATATTGCTTCCGTTTACATGTAACTGTATATGCCTAAGAATGACACGCCCAGTGATTTTGACAGTACACTTAGTAGACTGATGGAATGTAGTTGTGTGGTATAGTGGCATCTTTTCCAGGCTTCGAGAAAAACGATGACCTTGGCCCTCTTCCACTGTGCGGGAAAGTAATGTGTGAGCATTATGCTATTTGTGTACTCGGATAACACATCGCGGGTGGATTGAGGCATGTGTTGTAATACTACTGCTCATATTTCGTAGTACCCCGGTGCTTTGTGCTGCTTTAAAATACGCACAATTGTTCTTCACTCCACAGCACTTATGAGAGTGGGAAGCAACCTCGGGACTGTGGTCATCTGGGCCTCGACTCGCTGGTCGATATCTCTAATATTATTTTTCGAGAATTCTCGCAGTCAAGTCCTCTACAATGCGGTTCGACTACTAGGTGAGATGGTCCCGCAAATCATAATGAAACATTCACGTCAGGGAGAAGACCAACTGGGCTCCGCACTTCACCAGTGTACTATGTTAGGCTAATGTTCATTCCACTTAGGTTGGGAAGCTGAATGCTTTTAGTTTGGCAGCGAAACGTTTTCGCTCCTAGGTAAGTCCTAGTGTTGCATGTGTACCAGATTTTCTATATTTTCTTCTTTAAAATAAATCATTGCAATAATCATAAATCGAATATAAAATCCCTACATAACAAAGTAAAATCACTCTCTTTTATTATTGACGTAGTTTAAAATTGTAATTATAGGAGACCTCTTTAGAACACTGCACACCAAGCAGCAGAAATTTTCCTTATATCACACTTTCCTAACGTGAGTAGAATTAACCTTATCTCGCGAGTGGCACAAGCAGCATCCCAAATTCAAATGAGCATGCATGGTTTTATTTCTGTAGTTTGTAAGGGGGAGTGTGTCTGGACACATGTTCCTCATATCGAAATGATTTTCTTGGCCTGCCCTACCATCCCTTAACATTATCCCCCACAATTTCCGAACATCCAGTATGCTGTATATCAGAATTCTTATAAAATATACTGAATATTTAATCAACACAGTGTCAGTGCATATAGGTACCTTCACGCTTCGGCTCCAACCCGATATCAGAATGGTTTGTTAGAATATAAAATTGTGATAAACTACCATCTGAGGTAACAACTAATGGCTAATTATATTTTTATGTGCACATGTCCACATAGCGATCGGATGTGTGTCGAGTTGTAGGAAAAATCATCTTATGTATGACGTGTTTAGTTGTGTCCTGAACATGTCAATTATATCGAACTAGTTTATACACTTGTTCACACAAAGTATCGTATTTTTGATTAAACTGAAGTTTAACTTGTCTCCAATTTTTATGAATGATTATATTATTTATATGTTTAATGTGAACGGGAGCAGAGACTAAATAGATGTTTTCGTTATACCTGGTAAAAAGTAGTTTTCATGCAATGCCCCTTTGGTGTAGTGTTCTAGATGTTGACAAACTTAGTTTGCATGTGGTAGAGGACTAGACTGAAAGTAGAACTTCAGCACAACTTCAGATAAGTTGGAAGCAAGAATGAATGGACAATAACCATTTTGTTGCAAAGAATAGTTATTTCTCTTTTTGTTTCTCTGCAGGATTGATTTTGTCCCTGAGGAAGCTGGGACCCGCTCTTGGTTATATATTCCCATCGTTCTGTCTCGGTTTGTACGTCGTTCCAACATTGACGCCAATCATTGGGACCAAAG
Organism: Dryococelus australis; assembly: GCA_029891345.1. Classification (NCBI taxonomy): domain Eukaryota; kingdom Metazoa; phylum Arthropoda; class Insecta; order Phasmatodea; family Phasmatidae; genus Dryococelus; species Dryococelus australis. The sequence goes on from CM057002.1 coordinate 21,536,155, forward strand.
ACCCACGCTAGCTGGGGGCTTGGGGGCTCGGTGAGTTTTTCTGCTTTGTTTATTTCATTTCTCAATTTGCATACCTCACAATACCGAAACTCTACGATGTGTATCGTTCTCCGTTATACAATGAGTTACGGACTAACAAACATAAACTAATGAGACAAGCATATCAATTCGGAAAATGTGTGTGTGTAATATGTAACAATAGTAACTAACGAATTGATAACAGCTCACAGTGATGTTAGTAAATTACTCTCTACTTAAATATTTATTAACAATTTCAAACACAAAAACTATTTTTCTTTTTATTGTTATTGCAAATTCCAAAAAAGTAATAAGTGAACAAAATTTATTTCACAATAATATTTCCCTAAGTTTTACCACTGGTTATAAAGAAAGCCTTAGAAGAGTAGAGACCACTGAAAAATTTTGTCTGCTATTATGACACATGTTTGCTGGCCCAACAGTGTTGCAAGGTCATGGAATTTGTCCTATTTCGTGAACTTTTAGGGGGCCGCGAGGGACTAGGGGTCAGACCAGTCACCTCCCACCACAGCCAGCCTGGTTCGATTCCTGGCGGGGTCGCTGGAAGATTTTCGCAAGTGGGGATCTTGCCGGGCGATGCAGCTGGCAGGCGGGTTTTCTTGGTGATCTCAGTTTCCCCCACCCTTTCATTCTGGCGCTACTCCATACCCACCTCGTTTCGCCCTCATGGGCCTTAAGACTTCGATGTTAAGGGCCATCCAAATTTCTTCACTTACCCACTCCTCTTACCACCAGCTTAAAAGCGATTTCTTTGAACAACAGCGCTCTTCGCGGCGGGAATTTTCACTATGCCAAGCTCTCTCAGAAGGTGTCTAGTTTTGTTTCCAACCTCAGTAGAATAAACTTTAACCGTTGTGCAAATCGCTCAGCAATTTGTTTTCTGCTCCAGTACCGCCGTGTAAATCGGACCTCATGTGCTCTTCATCAGCAATTAACCTAGCACATTCCCTAAAGATGGTACGTAAACTTACATCCCCCAATAGCATAATCGACTTGAGTCCAGTTAAAATCAAGCTTGTCATGACAATCCTGTAAGCTTGAATCACGCCTGCTGTACAAACGAAAAAAGTTCGAATAAATGTTGATTCAGTTAAGCTAACTAGTCTCCACAGGTCAACCCTGTACCAAGTTTAATTAGTAAAACTTGCAGCAAGCTTGCCTTGACACCCTACAAGCACAATACAAGACATCTGAAAGCTTGCAATTAGCAAGTATATGGCAAGTCAAATGGCAAATTTGCCGCAAGCTCACATGTTTACTGGGGATATATGGGTTCGTCATTTGAAGGGTTGATTAGGATAAGAGCTTATCCCCACAAAAGTACTTTCGTTACAGGAGATCGGCTTTCAAGACATCGATCTTAAGAACATCAGAATATCTCCACTCCACTCTTTACAATTTTTGAAATCTTATTATTTTGTATATATTATAGTTATCATTGTTAGAACTAGGAATATAGTATACAATTACGTAGATCAAGCATATTTTACATAAAAAAATTAAAACAAGAAAAACTGAAGAGCCGTTAGCCAATTTATCTCTTCATTTCTTTAGGGCTGTTTTGTTCAGAGTAACGAAATCATGCATTAATTCAAAAGGACGGATTAGATAAACTTAGAGTTTCTGTTATTAGATTTTTAAACACCTTTTTATGTATAATGGATATGTATAGCCTATTATCTTTCGTTATGTGATTTTTGTGTTTTCTTTCACAGTAAAGTAGCAATCTGTGTGTGATCTCGCGTCTGCCTTTTTAACATTTTTCAATTGGTATGTGGGTCTGGTTTCACTTTCATACTATATGACGCGATGTTAAACCATTGCAGGATCAACTTTCTTAGATTCCTTAGGCGTTGAACCCAAGGTTCTTACGTGTTGTACACGGTTAATTAGGCACGTTAGAAAGCAACCATTGAAAAATGTCACTGCCCCTTCCTGCGCATAATTTGATGGGAGCACTGACTGTCATGCGCCCAGTGAAGTTGGTAACGACAGAGAGAAAGTAGATCCACGTCTTAATGCTGAATTAAAAGATTCAGGTAAACATTTTTGTGAATAAAGAAATGATTTATTTTGCATTCTGTGTTTTTTAGTGTCTATGTGTAAGAAGAAGCAAAATGGAAAATGTGTACTTCTCGAATATTTTCGCTTTTTACTTTACTGACGCATGAATAAAGAGATGAGGCCCATAACAATGTTAATTTTATATACAATGAAAGGGCACACAAAGCCCATATGAGGAAATCTTAAACAGGGCTTGAAAGAGTGCTGATTTTACCGTGAAAAGACTATAAGAGACTTTGTTCAACTTAAGCATCCCTTATTTAAGTAAAAAGTTAGTTAATATTTTCAAAGCAGAAATTTGGCTGCAAACCATGTATGGGATAGAATTAAGAATTAATCCTGCACTCATTATGCAATATTATTTGTGTAAGAAGTTTTTTTTGACACCTCAATGAGTAAAGCTTTGCATATCCTGACCCGATTCGAAAAACATGAAAATACGAGCCTTAATAATGCAACATTTTCAACCCTTTAAATAATATATTTACAAAACCCAACTAATTTGTGAAGTTAGATATATGCAGATGTGGTTTTTAGCTTAATTATGCCTGACATGTGAAATTGCGGTTTCCCTTTAATTTACTAACTCTTTACTTATATCGTTTGTCTGTCTGCAGGTGTGTGGAGAAAAAGGACATTTCTTTCACCCAGTGATTCAATTTATTGGTGGTTTCCGTATTCGGACTGCTTCCGGGACCAATAATCTTCGGGACTAAGGTTGGTGAGTTCATTGCAATAATACGAGGGTAACTGACAACCCAACTGGAGTTTTTTTTTACCAATGCTTGGCATGAAAATTACTTGGTTGCAGTATCATTTCAATAGGATAATGTGATCTCCAAATAATTATTGCGCATACCAAAATTATTTTAATATTATTATATATTATATATTATAGTATTTTAATTTAACAGCTGCATATAAGAGAGAGTATTCTTATTTCTTAAAAAAAAAATGTATTTTGAAATTATTTTATATTTCTGTAATTTTTCACTTAATCTTCCTTGCATAGCGATAAGTTTTAGCATACTTCGACTCCCACAATAAATATACGAGTAACCTATCTGTAATTCTAATTATGTACATTTTTTTGTATATAACAATTTATTTTATTCAAGAGAAACTGAATTTTAATACTTGCTAATAGTAGTGTAATATAGGGGAGTCTGGGACACTGTATTTTAAATGATAGCCGCAGTGGCTTGTGCGTCTCTGCAGCTGCAGCCATTTCCCCTCAGAATTGAATGAAATAACCTAAATAAGTCAATTTTCCCTATGAATTTCCGTTTTTTTCCCCTAAAAAATTCACATTTCCCCCCCCCCCCCCCCCCAAAAAAATAGAATCCCCAAAAAACGTCAGAAACCTCCTCATATGCAGAAAGAAGCCCTTGAAATCCAATTTTCGTCGAATTTAATCAATTTGAGGGGCTCTTTCAGACCTAGTGAGTAGTTGTTGCCATATTGGTTTTATAGGCATAGGGTATGCCAAATCGATACATGGGATCCAGGATTAGAGTCATACCTAATCAGCAGTTATCTTGGTTGTCAGCTACCTTGCATCCATATTGTATGAAGATAATTTTTGACCTTGACCCATGACCTTTGACCATGACCTTTAATGACATTGAAAACGAAACTCGAGAAAAATGCATAAAAGTCAATAAGCATATTACATTACATACTACTACCACCATATTTGATGCAGACTACCTCAACCTTGACCCCATGCTCTTAAATGACCTTGAAAATTAAACACTTGAAAAATCCATAAAATTTAACAAGCCTAATACATTACAGACTACCACCGCCATATTAGATGCGGACTACCTTGGCCTTGGCCCCATAACCTTGAATGACTTTAAAAACAAAAACCAGAGAAAAATTCATGTGAAGAGGCAGAATCTAGCTGAGATGATCCAACTTCCACACAGCTGCTGTCAAACTAAACCTCTCAGCTTATCAATCGTACTGCACCATTAATACATCGTGCAGACACCGACCAGCCAATCACCGAGCTGCCATATGATTACAGCTAACCAATCACTTGTAGGGATTGAAACATCGCATGCGAACGTCAGTCACTGACTCCAAAATGACCCCCAAATACCCATTGGCCCATAATCCATTGATCCTTAATGACCTCTGATTGCAGAGCTGATTGCAGTGCTGACACCTAATGACCCCTGAATGACCCCTAATTGCGGAAGGAGAGGCGGAGGCGGAGCTGATTGCAGAGCTTATTGCGAGTTAAAATAAATTCACTCTATTTTAAATATAATTATATAGTCCTACCTCAAAAAGCTCTAAAGCGAAGATTTTGTTTAATATTTTCGCTTTAAAAAAGTATATATCCAGGTCCCTCAGTATATTTCATCGCTTTCTGGGTAAACAGTATTTGCACTTGCAATAAAAGTGGCCAGAACTACAGCACGCTTCGTCATTGGTCGATGCGCAACATGGACTTTGTACTGAACAATGCCGTGCCATGGCAGGCCACCACCATGCTTCCCAATTGGTTGTCGCGTAAAAAGGACTCTTCGTATGGACCACCCCTCTCATGACGACATGCATTTTTGAAAATAAGTGAAAACCCGAATGCAAAATCTACACTGGCGGCAACCAGTTAGAGATGATGCAGGTTCACAGCTACATGATCGCCGAGGCCAAAAACCAAGCCTTCGTAATATCAATTTATCCTCGTGGTATGGGAGCACTCTTAGAAAACCCAAAAAAAAATCGAAGTTTACTTCTCAATGTCTGACCATCAATTAAGGCATCTGCGTACGCCCATACTGTATCTATACTTTCTCCCATAAATGAGCAAAATGATCAACTTTTTTCTAAGTCCAGAGAAAATTAATGTATTTTTATGTTTCCGGCTTCGAACTCGGGCCCCTCCGACATGCATCACCTTTGTATATTCCTTAAAACTTTGTATCAGTTGCACATGAATATTAAAATTTGAAGAAAATAATGTACGAACATCGCTGAAAATGTTTCCAAAACTCAGGTGACTAATTGAGTTACGAACCTATTATCTTACCATGATCCCTATATCTGATGTCTTAAACTTGGATTTCCCATTTATTATTCATTCCTACAGCAGTCTCCGAAACACTGAGCAAAGTTACCAAATTTTGTCTAAGTCCGATAGAAAAAGTATTTTCTTTTTAAAATTAGTTACAGGTCTCGAACACAGATCCCTACGCAATGCCTAGCCGATGGATATTGATTAGGCATATATATATATATATATATATATATATATATCAAGTGTACACAATCTGCCAGAAGTTCGGGCACGTACCTCGCTATTAAGCTTCGAAAATTCGTGCCATTAATCGAATAGCGAACCTTTTATCATACCCTTAACCCCATGTCTGATAGCTAACAAAATAATAAAGGCGAAACGCCTTAATTACAAGTTCCTAAAATAGTCTCTTAAATTTTTCTAGTTCCGAGAGAAAATTAATATTATTTATATTATACTGACTCGAGCTCTGGATGTTACACCGTACCTCACCGTTGGTGATTGCTTGATTCCTTATATATGGGTGCGCAAGAATACTTAACAGTGAAAAATTAATGTACGGACATTGCTTAAAAAAAGACTTCCAAAGCTCGAGTCATTGATCGATATGTCCCTATTATCTAACTCCGATTCCTATACCCTCTACATAAAATTTCCTTTTAGCATATTATATAAATTCCTATAATATTCACCTAAAATTAGAAAAATTGTCGAATTTTTTCTAAGTCTGATAAAAAATAATTTTTTTTTTTTTTAAATATTTTCCGGTTTCGACTTCAGAGGCGACACAGTTTTTTTTATAAAACCCTACAGAATTTATTATGCTCAAGGTGTACAATGATATTGTTCCTGGATGATTTATCAACATATTAATACAATAAGAAATTCTATAAATTTCTTTACTCTAATAACTAATAACAATTACTAAATCCTCTCAATGGTGTCCCTAGCCTTAAGTGCAATGATCACTCAAGTGAAGTTAATTATCGTATTGGATTCTCCCGGCTTAGACCTGCACCGAAGTATATAAGTCGTGTTACCACTGTTTTAATATGGCGGGTGGGCAGAGCTCCTCCAGCCCAAGTCTGGGAGGCGGTAGTCGTGCAGTCTTCCTTGGACTCGCCCCTTGATCACAGCCCTCTGGTTTACGTGCCACGACACCTCGGTCGGGCGGCAGCAACCTCGGATCCAGAGTGGTGGCTCGTAGATGGTACTATCCGGGAGTGGGGGGGGGGAGCCCTACCGCCCCCCTCATATGTTCGCGAGGTTTAGTAAACTACCTTACCACATGTTTACTGGAATGTCTTGGTAATGTGGGGCGGCTGTATCCACTACAACCCTCCCCCCCCCTCCCCACTTCAATCCCACCTGCTGCAGACTGAGGCTGGAACAAAAATCGGACTGATCTGACCATAAAAAGAGGGGGGGGGGGATCCTTGCATTTGAAGAAGAAGTGTTGGGCGAGGAGCCAGCCTTCCTACGCGGCAGTCGCACAGTGGTTATAAGTGACTTCCACGCCAGAGAAGAGAGGGGGAAATAAATTCTTTTATCAACACTAAGGTACAAGCCTACGCAGGAGAATCCGTTTCCCTAATAATTTAAGGTACTGAAGTGTGAAGTGATACAAAAATATTTAAAAAGTTTGCTTGTCAGAAAGCATAAAATAACTTATACAATACTACCTTAAAATAAAGGTTTGCTTATCAGTACACAGTAATATTTTAAAAGAAAAATTGCTTCTTAGTAGTCATAAAATGACTTATGCCAAAATACGTTAAAACAAATGATTGCTTGTCAGTAAGCACCAAATAACAGTAATAAAAATTTATTTATTTATAATATTTGACGCTATTTTCTCGTTCAACGAGTAGCCTAAATTCTATCGTTGGTTCGTGTCACTACAGGATAGGCAAGGAATTGTGTGCAACACCACATTTATGTTTGCAAATGTACAACAAAATTAATATGTACGGAAGTAAAAAAAAAATTAAAGACCTCACTAGGTGTTGGGCACAGGTTTTTTTTTTTTTTTTTGGGAAGGAGTGACTTTTGCACGCATGTGGTTTGGCACTCTGCAACGATATGCTAATAATTAGTTACTTTGCTTTACAAGTAGTGACTAGTTTTCGTTTGTTTCTTAACATTATACTTATAACTAATTTTTGATACACTCCTTTGCAGTGCGCCCGTTCGAGAGTTGGTAGCACTGCGCAGCGATTGTCAACTTACTCTTTTGTCGCTGGCCTGGCAAAAGGCCGCGTTGGCAGGTTGGATATGACGATATAGTGCATGACTCCACACCAGTTAGACATCTAAATGCAATTAAAATTTACAACACTCGTATGTGCGTTTGCAATAAATTAACCATATTGAAGGTGCACTGTCACTCATATGCTACTGCGCTTGCGGAGCATAGTGTTGTGCTACGTAGCGTTTTTACGTGCTAAATATAAAAGTTTACAACATGGTAGCAGGCGACTGTTTTCGCCTACGTAGCTAACCTTTATAGTAACACAGAAATATATACATGCTACCCTTGCATGGAATTACTTCCTAACAAAATTTGCCACAGAATATCGTGTAAAACTTTTACATGCATTTACCTATATACATTTGCAAAACTTTATTATTATTAATTGATTAATAATTTTCTTCTTCTTCTTCTTCTTGATGAAAACACATAACTGTTTGTTCCTGCAAGTTCGTGCATAAACTAATAGTCACATTATACTGTTGCGCCCTTATATGGCGTCGTAATTATCAATATTTACACTTAATGCTTATACAAAATTTAAGTCCTTTATCTGCCAGACTTGCTACGATTGGACCTGCAACCTACGTCCATACATCAATTAAGTGTCTTAATTCCTATATATTTGCGTTAGAATGGAACAGGGTCCTTAGTCCCGTTTGCACGTTTATTTACAGTGGAAATTGAGGTGTCATGTCACACAAGTATGAGGCTTCAACTAATAATAACGTATTAGCTATGAGCTGGCATTCACAATGAATATGTAGCTCAATATTACGTAGTTTATACTCACCCTTCTGGTGAGTTTGTCAAAATATACTGGTGCGGTAGCAACTGTTTTATTTGAAAAATGTACTATCAGACGTGTAAGTGAATTTGCAAGTATCGAATAGAGCGGTAAATTTGTTAAAGTAATAACCTCCTTAACACATTCATAAGTACGACATGTTACTATTTGCTTAGGTATGTAAAGTATATTTGCCTTAACTTCTGGACAATCGAGAATTTCTTTAGAGAGGACAGTATTTCTGTCAACTGCAATTAGCGATTGAGGGACTTCAATGGTACATGATTAATTGGGAAATCTGTATGGTACCTGAATTATTTTGTAAATTTTCCATGCAGATTGAGCCTTTTTGATGGGTACTAGCAATTTTATTACCATTTGACTAGCTGGAAAAGAGTATTCAGTTAACTCATTACTACAATATTTCACAATATCACTGGTAGATATTATTAAATCTAAATTAATTTTCTGCAATTACTGGCTCAAGTTGCTAAGATCACTAGTAAGTTATGATGTGTTTACTGCGTGCAAAGGTAATTTATTCTGATGACAATTTGAATTTATTTGCTAATTGGCTCTTCAATTACTGTATTGTTAAGAATGAATAAAAGAGTGGTCATTAACATATTTCACTGAGCTTCAGTAGAGTCGACTTTACTTACCGCTACATTTTGTTCTCGTAGGATGCGAGAAAGAGCATTTATTGTGTTCGCTAACTCATTAACCAGGGATTTCACTTGTGTCTCATGTGTGTGAATACGTTTACCATATTTGCATGAATTTAAGTCCTGTATCATACATGCTAGGTGTAGATATTCATCTAAGGAAGGAGCGATTGTAGGTATTTGCCAAGGTATAAAATAAAACACGTGTACACCGTCTTCATAGAAAATAGTTCACGTCCGCCGGCCGCCAGTGACGATAGCAAAGCATCCTGAAGTTGGCGGCTGCCGACAAGGTCACGGCTATGCAGCGCCATATTGCGACTGGCGTGACGTTGCAGTGAATCAGCGTCCCTGCTGAGCCCCTCTCCGTGCATCCTGGCATCGCAGTTGGCAACCGTGGCTGGTAACATAGTTCTCGCCTCGTACTTCCCTTCCGCGCTCCGCGCGCACTGTGACCAACGATGACTCCACTGGTTGGCACCCCTGTCGCTGCGGCGGCAGGAGTAGAAGCTCGTCCCGTCGGGTTGGTACGCCTGGCCATGGTACGCACGGTCATGACTCGTCAAGCATTGCGTATCGCTGGCTCTGCAGGTGCTACGTCCGCTTGACGAACTTGCAGTTCTACTGCACCGCGACTCGCCTTGTCGTGGGCTGCCCTTCATAGTGGCGGTGAATTACTAGCTGTGTACCATTCACATGTACACTCTAGAATTCTGCAACACATTTTGAATACAATTAGCGGTCTTATCTTACAGTATATACAAATCATCTTAAATATGTTCTTCGTTCGGACATGTGGTTCCTTATTTAGTGTCGCGAGTTTGGCATGTCTAGTGCATACCGTGTCGAATTTCGACTCGCCGGTTTTGTTTACTTGTATTTAAAGGGTAGAGTCCCCCAAAACATCTACGACTCTAAATGGACCCTTATACCGGTATATGAGTGCTTTCTGCAAGCATGGTTCTTAATCCAAATAAAGTCATTAATCTTTATGATGTTTTCTGTACGATGGCTGTCGAAATGTTATACTTGACTCTGCTGCGCCTGCAAAAGATTTAACTTCGTCTGTTCTTTTTCTTGTAAAAGTAGTTTGCACAAGTTATCGCCATATTCGGAATAACCATTAGTTACTACCTGTCCTGGTAGTGCAGCTTCTACACCATGTAACAAGTAGAAGGGGGTGTACGTGGTGCTTGTATTAATTGTGGTATTATGATTAAATGTTATAAAATCTAAATAGAGATTCCAATTATATGGGTTTGATTGCGCCAGAGCAGTCAATTGGGTAGAAAGGGATTTGTTGGCCAATTCAACCAAACCATTGCAACATGGATTATAAGAGGTCGTTGTGATCTTTCTAATCTTTAATCAGTTGACTAATTAGTTCGTTCAACAGTTGACTAATTAGTTCGTTCAACAGTTGGCTAATTAGTTCGTTCAACAGTTGACTAATTAGTTCGTTCAACAGTTGACAAATTAGTTCGTTCAACAGTTGACTAATTAGTTCGTTTTGAAAACTTGTGCCACGGTTAGTCAGTATTTGGCTTGGACATTCAAAGAGTAAAATCAATTGTTTAATAAATTTGGCACATGTGGCGGCATCAAAGCTAGGTACGGCCTGTTTGTATATGCATATACTTTTTATGTCGTCCCAATAATTTATAATGTTTTTGAAATTATTTGCTGATTTTCACACTCTTTATCAGGATTTTGAAAAATGGTTTCCGCCAATGCCATATATAATGAGGTGCAGGTTAACATACTCCTTTAATTAGCTGGATATTTGATGTTGTTAACTTCGACTTTGTGTGTGTTTACTTGTGTTTGCGTGGGAAAGCGGCTTAATTAATTTGGAAGTGTGTTCAATTTATCTTTTACTACATGTGGTTGCAAAGTTATATTCAGTTAGCGCTATCGCCATTTTCTAGTTACATACATTGTGTTCCGCCATTGTGGTTAGATATCGGAGGCTGGCATTGTCTGTCTGGACGATAAAATGGCATCCGTACAAATATTGACTAAATTAATTACAAAAGAATCTAATTAGAGCAAGCGCGCTCTCTCTCTCTCTCGGTCGTGCTCCAATGAATTTGATTCAAGGCTAACTTTTTAGACCCAAAAGCTATGATCATTCTTTGTTTTGTAACAGGGTCTTCCTGAAGTAACACTGCGCCTATAGTTTCCTGACTAGCATCGCACGCAAGGATAATCTGTTTGTCTTCATCGAATCTTTGTAAGATATTTGTTGTACTTATCGCCTTATTTAATTGCAAAAACAATTTTTGTTCTAATTCTTTTCACTTATATACTGAGTTATTTTTCGTCAATTCTATCAAAGGTTGCGCAATATTGGCATAATTAATTATATAGTGGCATAAGTATGATGTCATACCTAAAAATGTGCGAAGTTGTTTAACATTCTCTGGATGTGCCATTTGCTCTGCAGCATGTACCTTTTCTGGGTTGATAGATATGCTGTTAGCTTTGATAAAATGTCCAAGAACTTTAATTTGCTGCTCTGCAAATGTATAGTTCTCGGAATTAACTTCTACGTTAAAAGGGCGCAATCTCTGAAAAACTTTTTCATTATTCGCTAAATGTTCTTAAAATGTATTCCCTATAGTAAATATGTCGTCTATATAAGCTATATCTGCTGTCCAGCAGAGAGGCCTTAATAGATTATTTATAAACATTTGAAAATATTGAGGAGTCGTTGATAACCCCATTGGGAGACATTTATACTAAAAAGTCCTACTCCATCATTTGAAAATGGTAACTTTAAGCAATCATGTTTCTTAACTGGAATGGAATAAAAACCTGAACACAGATCTAGGCTGGTCATGTATCATGAGTGCTGAAGCATATTTAATATATCTTCTGTCAGCAATAGTGGATATTGGACCCTAGTCAATTACTAATTCAGTTTCCTAAAGTCTGTTAAAAATCTCAGACCGCCATGTTTCTTGGCTATCACTAAACTCGGTGCAGAAAATTGAGAGTCAGCAGCTTCTATAATCCCTACTTTTTCCATGTCACGAATTTGCTGTAAAAGCTTATCTCGAACCTTCGGGCTAATGCGATATGGTCGCGTAACGATCGGCTTGTCTGTAGTCAATTCAAGTTTAAGTTCAAAATTGATCTCAGAGTGTTAATATCTCATTGGTCACCTGAGGTGCCCGGTGATCTAAGAACTTCTTTGGAGGGGAGTGGGAGTTCATGGAGAATACCGACCCAGTACCAGAATGGTCTCTGGGGTGATAATTTTCGCATAAGAGGAAACTGGAGGACGGAGATGTCCTCTGGAAATGTGCTCAGTTGTCAAGGTTGGGTTTGACAGTAATTCTCTGCTAGGGACTGCAGTTGTGAGAGCCCGGCCCCCTTTTGAATTGGGGTCACTGGATCTTCTACCACCAGGGATGGTGTTTCCCCTTCCGTCGCTCTGACATAACGGACTCTATACTGCGGAATCCTGGGCGCTGAACCCGACCTCGTCATCATGACGTACTGTTCCTGGCCAAGACAGCAGTGGTCACCCCTTCAATCGTGTGGCCAGTTACTCATTCTCTCTGGAGAGACAATTTAAGTACGTGATAGCCGATTAAGATAGAGACAAATAACCACAGTAACACGAAGGGGATTGAATTGCACAAGACATACTCACTAAACAACATGGACACGTTACTGTGTCTGGCTGAATAAATTATGCTAATTATTTCCTGTAGAGGACTGGACGGTGGATTGAAACTCACTTCAAGAGTGTCATTAGCAATTTTTTAAATGGAATTTATGTTTACTTCAAGATGGGTATTCTCCGCGGTTTCAGAAAATTCAAATAGGACTTGCAATTTCTCAAAATGTGGGACATAAAATAAACTCTTTGAAATGTTTACAGTTGAACTGCCTCAGTGTGGGAAAACAATGCAAAAGATCGACTGTGGGCCTTACAAGAGATAGGAATTTTTAAAATACCAGTTACCTTTAAAGATATTATTCTTTGCATTTCCAATTTATTCTGACATTAGAGAGTTACTCCATTTTCTTTGCCTAAGATATACAACCAATGGAGATTATCACAAAGGAAATGGAACATGGGAGGAAAATTATTATATACATTAATGGGGCATGTGTTACAATTTTCTTCAAAGGAAGGTTGTTCTGCAAACAACATAAAATTACAAGATGACACTCTCGAACTATAAATAGGGAAAGCAGGGTCACAAATAAGTTCACTATTCTTACGACAATTATTAAGTTCATCTGACAATAATTCTGCATAATTCAACCCATCATGTGAAACAGCAAGATACTGACATGTTGGTCTAATTGAAAATAAGTATACATTATTATTACCAATCTTGGGTAACTCTGCAACTTTGTATAGGATGAAATCATGATCTAACGACTTAAATGGTTGTACAATCTCAGAGTCGAGCCAATCATTGCTGTGTGCACTTTAGCTAACTGGTAATATTTATACACATCGCCTATCTTGGAACTTGTAAGGAAAATAATTCCAGGTTTCAATTCGATTCCATTTATAATTTGAGATAAATCTGACGGTGAAATGAATAATGAATATAATTTCCTTAGATGTCAAATCTAATGCCTGGTCAAACATACTAACATCTTGACATATTCCTTCTAAAATTGCTTCTAGAGCTCTCAAAGATGAACAGAGGAGATAAACTGTACTGAGTAGCAGCTTTAAATTTCCGACTTCCTTTTCAAAAGACTTATGAATATCGCTGTGGTCCTGTCCTATAACACTCATAGCACGCGCTAATTTATTCACAAGGATCTTGAGTTTCTGTACAGAAACTCTTGTGTGATTAACTACTGAAACTTGTTCTTCCAGTCCGTGTACAATTTCTTTATTTATCAAAGCTTATTTATTTATTTTTCTGATTAATCACGTCCAACTGCCCTGCTGTGGCTGTACCAAACAAAACTCTCAAAATGTTTCCTCCCAAATAAATTTGTCCTCTCTTAACTCGTTTATTAGATTACAAGCTATTTAAAACCCTATTTGTGTTTTGTTTGAATTGCCTACATTCTATATTTATTAAATAAAACACTCACTTCAATATATTTGTATTGTTGTCAGTCCCAAGCACGGATAAAATTGGGAGGACAACACGTGACTCATATGTTTCATAATCGATATGTAAGTGTGAAAAGAGTCACAAAGATGAAAATAATGCTGCAGTTGGAGATTGGCAGCAGTTGTAATCAACCAAGACTAATAAACTTGTATTTGTATAATAAATGTTCTTTTTGTATGATAATGTAATATATATATATCATTTCATAAAAATACTGTTATAAAGTTTTCTTAAAATAGCATCAGATGCCACAGTCCTTGACGATATATGCACACAACCCGAAACACTATGAAATGCAAGAGGATAAAAAAGGCTCTACATGAGGTAACTAAATGAAAAAATATTCTAAGTTATTATGCACATGACTTGGTCTGATTATGACTAGAGTGTGGTGGTTAGGATAGGTTAAATGAAGTGGATGTCGAGTAAAAATGAGAAATTAGTTACTAAAATGAATAAATATTCAGAGTCTTACACGAGGCGAAAGATAATCAAAGTTCTACACTAGCGGAAAAATGTACAAGTCCTAGCATTAGTGATTTGTCTTACATAAGAGTAGAAAATATTCCATTTTCAACATAGGGTAAAAATTTTCTAAGTGCAGTGTTAATAACAATGTCCAAGTTGGGCATCGACAGCCTGCTGTAGTTACAGGTTTTTTTTTGTGCTAATTGCACATACAGTTTAACCAGGAAGTGATTAAATGTACCGAGGGACCTGGATATATACTTTATTAAAACCTATATTATTAAATAAAATGTTCACATTTCAGCTTTTTGTAGGTAGGACTATATAATGATATTTTTAAATAGGGGTATTTATATTGACTTGCGACCCTCACATACACAAACACACCCACACAGAGGGCCCAAAATATTCCAACTCGCAAACAATACTTATAATGCATTAACAACTGGCAATGTGTTCAGGATCACCTTAGCAACGATTGTATTATGGAGCATTGAAATCATTATGAGACATTCTGAGTCATTTTGAGTCGTTATGGGATGAGGAACAGCGAGTCCTTTTGAGTCATTTTAAGGCAAACATGAAGGAGTCAATGTGTCAAGGAGCACATTAAGTAAAGAGTTAAAGAGTCAAAAAGTCAAAGAGTAAATGAGTCATAGGTAGGCCATCGTATTCACAATTCCTCTTTCACTGTATAGAGAGATCATTCTGCCAAATGGATGTTAACTTCCTAATATACCAACTTAAGGTATCAGCATGCATCACTAGAGCTAGTGATTTTTCGCGAAAAAATATGAGTACAGGTTAGACTTCATTAGTATAGGTACCCAACAGCAGTTTGTCTACTGCCATTGGTTACTGTCTGCTTAAGAAGTCTTTTGTATATTATTGACCGGGCCACTCAGAATTAGGCAACATTGGCACGGCTCCTACGTGATTCGTGTGCAGATAGTTAACACGTGCCAAAAAATAAATCAGATAATTAGGATAGGTAATTAACCATACAGTGTTTTGAAATATATCTTGTCATGAAATTTTTCGCGAAATTTCACTACCCCTATTTATGTAAATTCTCCCATCACTTGTAAAACTTCGTCAGATATTATCTAAGACCAAGAGGAAATTAATATTGTTTTCATATTTTCAGATTTCGAACTCGGGTCCCTATGCCATACCTAATAGTTACAGATTGCATAGAAAGTTGTACGAGTTGCATATGAATACCAAACAGTGCCCGAACTGCGTCAATAAGCCTAGAAAACTTGCAATATTTATAAAGATGTTACAAACCACGCATTTCATCCCGAATTCAAGATTATTATATTCAACCTTTTTAATATATAATCCTCCCACCACTGGGTGATAAAAGCAATTTGAGAGATTTGGTGATGCTTCAGCTATAATATATACTAGCTAAATGGGGAGGTGGCACTGCGTGATTTTGAGAGAAAAACGGGAAACCCGAATCATCAGTCCTACGCCAAAACATACCATGGCCTACTACTCATACACTTCGGGGTTTTTCCTTCACTATGTCCAGCAGAGACTAATCCCTTCTAATAAATCACATCTTCTTCACATTTCCCCATCACCAACATACACAAACACAAACCCCACCTATTCACCCTCAGCAACTCACCACACGCCTAAGTTCACATAATCGTATGCCATCCGCCTTTCCTTCCTCCTCCCCGCCTTTATCTTTCTCCTCCTCGCCACCCATCATTCACCATCCTCCTCAAACCCCTTCTCGGGTCAACCCACTCACCTTCATCCACCCCTTTAACCGACCTTCCCTCCAAACCCTCCACAGGCAAAGAACTGTCACAACTTATCCCCTCACTATCGCGCAATCCGTCGTCTGCTCTCTGCCCTTAGCTTATCAACTATTGGTCAAACTCCCATCATCTCCTTGCACAACTTACCCGACTAACGCTAGAAACATTTAAATAATCTGAATTACTTTTATTATAGCTAACAATTTTTTTTTGCAAGGTGTCTGTACTGAAGACATCCCAAGAGGCCCAATGTTCACTTAGAAGGAGTTTGTATTTATCAAGCTTCCAACATTGTATCTTACACTCAAGTAACAACCTCGCGTCTTTGCGCCAGACTATTCATTATCATTCAACTACTCTACTTGCATGTAAGAGCCACATAAGTGACACTTAAGTAAAAAATTATGAATAAATTCCATATAAATATATGGTTTAGGAAGCCTTTAATGTAGTGCTGTAGGCTCTTAATAAAATTTTAGAGAAATAATAAATATGTTATTGTGAGACCTAGTGTTCACATTTCGAATATCGACCCGATCAATTTTAACGAACATCGTAAGTGATTTTCTGTCCGTTTACATGCCTATATGTAAGTAATATATAGAATTTGGAGTCTCCAAAGGCCGATTGAAACTCAAACGAGCGTCCTAGTTTCTGCTAGTCGATAGTTTTACTACGCGGAAGTTATGATACGCGGCGAAATGAACTCAAAATTGCCCCCCCCCCCCTTTTTTTTTTCGCGTGATGCTCCGCAGTCCTTACTCAACGTAACATATTCTTTGATCCTTTGGAAATCGAGTGGTGTAATTTAATTTGTAATCTAGACGATAGATTCGGCCCTGCAATGCTAAACTGTATCCCGTGATTTTGTTATAGTCGGATTTTCCGGATTGCCTTCCACAATGGTTGCAAATAAACTCCATTTTTACAGTATTTTAGAAGTAAAATGAGTACACAAGGCCGCCTGCTTACGTCACCACTGCATATATATATATAATACATGAGACATGAACGATAACAGGGTCTGCCACCTACTTAGCACAAGCGATACGAGAGTATTTTTCACAGCTTGACACAACTGTTGTACTCTTTACACTTCAGATAGGCGATTGTTTTAACATGGCATTTTTAAAAGTGTTCTGAAAGTATTTATGTCGAACAACTTTCAAAACTGCTAAATGTGAAATTCTCGGCTTTTAAATTGTAGCGCACGGTACAGAGACCGTTTCTGCACTCTGAGTTTTGTACTTTTTTTTTTGCAGGCGACTTGTTTTAATTTCTATATTTTCTAATCACAATATATTATTAAAATATATTACACTGAGGTATAATACTGTTTGTTCAATGATATTTTACATGATACCGAATTATATAAGACCATGATTTAATAATCAAAAATAAAATGCCAGCTAATTAACAAATATTATGCAGATTATTTTCCGAGCTTCAGTGATTCTTAACTATCGATACCAACAACAAATTTTCATACCACTTTTTGCATTTAAAATAAGTTAATGACGTGTTTAGCAATTGCTCCAGGGATACGCTCCGAGGGTAACGTTAATTTATGGTCCAAGAGCATATTGCTATGTTTGCTCTGCTGTAAATGAAAGTTCTCATACCTAGATAAACTAATCAATGTGTTGTAGAAAATATCACCCATTGAAATATAAAAGCGTGGATTCTATTGT
Source organism: Dryococelus australis (assembly GCA_029891345.1). Taxonomy (NCBI): domain Eukaryota; kingdom Metazoa; phylum Arthropoda; class Insecta; order Phasmatodea; family Phasmatidae; genus Dryococelus; species Dryococelus australis. The sequence continues at coordinate 21,554,031 of CM057002.1, forward strand.
GGAGGTAGGCACCACAGTAAAAGTGATTTTCCGTTGTTTTACTCTTGAGGGGCATGCAAGGGAGAAAAATGTGTTGTCACGTAGTGCTCTCAAAGAATTATTCAAAAATATACAGATCAGTGTATTAATGTTGTTTAAAAAAAGCGAATGGTGTTTTCACGTAGTGCTCTCGAAGAATTATTCAAAAATATACAGATCAGTGTATTAGTGTTGTTTAAAAAAGCGAATGGTGATTTTTTTCATGCATTTATAGTAGCGTACCTACGTTTATTCAGGAATAAGTCAAATTTGCAGGAAAGATCCAATCTTTGTAACAGTAGGAACGTTCGACATTCCTATATTTGCAGCCTAATATGTGGCATTATTTACATACAATGCTTAGGTTGAAATGTCCATTTAAGCTGAGGAAATTTGCTATAAATTTGTTCACACAGTACCATTTATTATATATCACCGCAGATTTGTTTCAGAACTGAAAATGTACTATCAAATAATATATATATATTTCAGTTTTAGAAATGGTTAAACGTAGTACCCGAAGAGAAAATCACTAATGTGTTTTACAAAGATGTTCTTATATAAAAATGACAGTGTCTGATTTGTGTAGTGCAAGCTGACAAAATCCCGGTTGTATAGCTTATGGGATACATAGTATGTCACGCCATAATAATTTTAACAGAAAATAAACATGAGGTCATGTTTATTTGCTAACACGTAGAATGATAGTAAAAATGATAGGAGAAACAACAGTTTCTTTTGCCTGTAAGCAAGGTTTCACAGGCCCGCTTTTAATGAGGCATCGGATTTTTTTTTTCATTGTTTTCTGTTTTAGTGAGAAACCAATATTATTTCAGAACTGGCACCACAGTATTTTTCTCTCTCTTGATTTTTTTTTTTTTCAAATGGCCTATTCATACGGTTTATTTAGCTCTTGTGAAATATTTTATCCTTATTTGCTTCTGTTACAATTATTATATGTCCGCAACATTGGCGTAGTTGCTCTCACTTTATTCATGTGTCCATTGATTGCAACAAAAAAATTTGATAATTACAATGTGTGTGCCATTAACACGGCAATTCATACTCTAATTTGACAAAGGGAAACAGGATAAAAACTTATTACAACAGTTGCCACAAATTTAAACGGTGGACATTTAATAAAAAAATAAGCCTTAGAACAACTTAACTACCTTATAAACTGCCAGTTAGCATGCCCGTTATACTATATGTAGTTTAATGCAGGTTTAATTTTTTAAATGTTTAGTTAAATATAGCTGTGTTAACCACAAAAATTCCTTCGGACTTACGTATAAGCAGCACCATGCTATGTTTTCGAGCCTAGACAATTAGTAGGCCTATATGTTGTCTGCAATACGGAGCGGTAAAAAAGGATAGTAGGCAGGGAGGGATCAGCAATGTAGCATGCACACTGTTAAAATTTTCCGTATATTTAAGGACATTTTTACGAAAATGTACAATAAATATACGGAAACACAATCCGTAATGACGAAAAACGGAGTTAAGTGCGTAATTACGAAATACCAAAAAATCCCAATATTTCTTATAACTTCGGGTTTTGGGCACGAATAATGCCGTGACTACACGAAACTTTCTTCGCCACTGTAACCAGAAAATTATCGATTCTGCGGCAGTTAGATTAGCCATGTCACTGAGACCTGTTTTGTCAAACATTAAAAAGTAGCAGCAGGCGTATGTAACACTTAGCAACACTTAACATATACTAACTTTAACAGAAACTAAAAAAAAGTTTCATGTGTTATTAATAAAGAATTTCAAAAGTTTTACGAGATTCACCACGTGAGAATTGTAGGTAAATGGTTAGGGTCGTGAACATGCAACTTTTTGACTCGGGTTCAAATCTTGCTTAAAAATAATTTAACTTTTTAAAATATATTTTTATACACAGTGGATCACCCACATAAAGAAAATTAAAATAACAAGGTATTAAAAATTATTTAAACTCTAAGTACATAAAACTAACTAGGGAATTAACGGAGAGGTTCAATGAATTTTACGGAAAGTCCGTTTTTGAAAATCAGCGAGTCCGTAATTTCACGGAGAGTTTACGGATACCTTTGGATAAATTTTTACCAGCACTTGTATGTAAAAGAAGAACTTTTTTTTCAGCAGTGCAGAATAAGAAATAACGTGCAATCTGCACGCTTCTGACGTGCGGTTGAAGCACAGTCGAGCGCAAACGCTATCAACGTAAACACAAAGACAACGTCATTGAAGAAACATCAGCGGTTGGCTGGAGAAGTGCCCAAATATGACGGTCACGAGTGTAACATGTAACGTCACACGCCCGTTGTAGGCCACCTCGTTGGGAAAGACAGATTATGTAGAAGTAATATATGAATAAGTGTGTTGGGCCAAGTAGAAAGTATGTGGCTATGTGGGTACGTACCGGGTTTCCCATAAGTAAACGTGCGCGCGTATATCTGTGTAACACTCACAGGTAGTGAGTGTGTAACTCATAACACTAGCGAATAGAAAATCAATTTGCATGCGCCCCTCTGAAAGGCTTGGTTTAAATGTACCATTGTCACCTTTTCGCACATAACACTCGTTTCAGCCATTGAGGTGTTGGAAACAAAACAAACATTTTCTGTCTCAATTGAGCATAATAAAAACGACCATTTACTTAACCTGAGAACCAGTTGTGACCAGTTCCCCTCAGGCTCAGGAAAGCTGAAGATGTCACTGCCAAGACACATAATTTTTGTATGTGAACTGAAATTACCTATTACAATAGCCACTTTAAAACAAATAAATATATGTTCCATTTACTAAGGAAAAAGGAAGTTGAAATGTCTACACATACAAGGATGTAACTCTCTAAGTTTCAGTTTTTTTTTTTGTTTCAATTTCTTTTTACCATATGCAGACTTATTATAGTCTGTTCACAGTAAAATGAGCACTTTTGAAATTCCTACTTAAGATCTACTTGTATGCACGTTGTGTATTCATCCGCCTTATATAAAATTAACATTGCTATGCGCCTCAACACTTTATTCATGCGTCGGTCAAAGGAAACTGTGAAATTATTAAGAAAGTAAATACTTTACAAAATTGCTCATTTTTAAACTTCGGTGCATAAAAAAAAAAAAAAAAAAAAAAAAAACAGAAAGTGGAAGAATCAAAATTTAAGATATCACAAATGGTTACCTAACACTTTTTAATTTGACGTTAAGATATGGAACTACCTTCTGTCCATCGTTAGCAGCTTTACTGAGCGAATGTCACTCGGTACACCCGTTAAAATATATGCATGCAGGGGCAGTAACATTTTCTAAGGTTCAGTTCTAAAATGCTTAGTTTATTGAGACCAGCCTTTAAGACCTTAAACAATAATAATGTGGAAGACCCTGGATTGCAATGTAGACTAAAATATTTAAAGAAATCTTAACTGCCGTTAGGTAGTTGTTGTTCCAACTAGACGCTGTATCCATCTGGAAATATATTACGACGTGTGAAAAAGTTTCTCATTTGCAACTCAGTTCAAGGTCAATAGTTCCCAAATAAACTGTTACTGAGTTAAAACTTTAAAAAAACTTGCAATAACTGGCTTTCTCATGCTCGTAGAGACACTAAATTTTTTAGTAGGGCATTTGTGGTTAAACTGCTACAGTCTATGCTTGTGACGCGTTTACAACCTGGCATCTGTTCAAATGTTCTAGAAGGAATTTCGTTACCGGCTTCACCATAATAAGGAAAATTTAAATTACCAAACTTTCAGGTGTAGCAGGACGTTGCTCTCGAATGAGATTCAATTTATTTGGTAGGAAGCAGGGTAGGATGCTGTCTTCAACTGCTGCAGGTTCACATGAAGTGTTTGATGTACTCTTCACGTGATCCAGCCACTCATGGACGTACGTCATCTACAAATCTAACTATCTCCTACAGCTGCAACGCGTATAGTCCATTCACGGTTTCTTCGGCATTTTTGAATCAAACCTTTGAAAAATCCCCCCATGTATGACGTGTTTAGTTATTTCCAACATACGCCATGTATCACAAACGTTTTATACTTGTGTTCATAAAAGTTACTTTTATTTCCTGTTAAATTGAAATTTGATTCATATTTTATCTATAAATTATAATACCACATTAAACGAAATTTTGAATAAAAACAGGGAGAGAATATGTATGTTGGTAATGCCTAGTGAGTAGTAGTCCTTATACAAAATACTGTTACATTTAGTGCGCATGAATTCGGTGCGAAGTTCCTTTGGTGTGATTCTCCAGGATTAATTAAGCTTAGTTCGTACTAGGTGGAGGAATATGTCTGGAAGAAGAACTTTAGCAGGGCTTCAGAAAAGGCTGAAGTAACCGTGAATGGAATATAAGGGCTAGCAAGCATACATTTCAAAGTTGGAACATTTAAGATTTCTTGTACTAGCTGGAGAATAGCGGACACCCTGACCAAGTAAGTGAAAATTCCTGCGCTTCGTCCACCCCGGACGAGCGTCTCATCTTACGTCTACTCGCTTCGAAAGATGGTGGCGGAGAGAGCGGTCTTCTTAACCGACTGGACCAGGCTAATCCAATACTAGTCTCTCCGACCAATGGGAGTGCAGGGTTTAAACCTGCCAACCAACCGTAAGGCTTACAATGTGAACTACCTAAAAACGACTCACACCAACGGCCTAACGTGAAAAAACCATAGAGGAAAAGGTCTCGAGACGGATATATATATAATGCTTCAGGTTATATATATAACCTGAAGCATTAACAACAGTGTGAGACCAAAATAAGATAAATTAATACTAATTCACATAAATAAAAAATAAACGCTATATAACTAACCCATTTAAACATTAAATATTTCCATCCGTACATCTAAGAATAAAAATCCTATAATCAGAAAAACAATCAATAAAATGAAATAAATATAATAATTATCAACAATTACATGTATGAAAATGTTATGTGACAAACGTGAAAAGTAGTGTATAAATTAAGTTACACAATATCTTCACGTACCCGCAATGTGTCCACGTACCCGCAATGTGTCATTTACTGCCAGGCTGTGGAGTCAGAGGTGGGATTTGAGTAATTTAATGTGTAGTAGGAGTCGGCGGAAACATAACAGCACATTAATTAAGGAACTGATTATTGTATCACATCATTTTGGGAAGGAAAGCCGACTTCCATTCGAATATGAAACATTTTCTTGGGGAAAAAATGTAAACTTCACTTTTGTATAAAGCTGTAAAATGGAATAATTTATTTTTCACCCACGTATGATATAATGCCTCTATTCAATAATTTTGTTAGCCTGATTTTTGGGTTTGGCGTCTGAGTTGTAGTCAGATAGTGAGATGCTGAGGAGTCTGCAGCTCTGATTACTGGTAGCCTATACCGACTCTGCAGCTCTGATTTCCAGGATTCACTGAAGTTTTCTGCAGAATGGAAATTAATTCCAGTTCTTCAGCGGTGTATATACAAGTAGTTCACTGCACTTGAAATTTGTTATATGATCCAAGCAGCAGTATAGCTTAGTCGGAGCCCCGAAAACGAGCATTTCTAATGACTTAGAGCAGACGAAATCATCAGCGATTCCGATTTTGCTGTGTACTAAATTTTGCGTCAAAATAGCCTTCATCTCCGGAGGCTTGCTGTATGAATCCTATTGGTCGATGGTCATAAAAATGCCCGATTAGCTTAGATCAGTCGGCATCAACGGTGGGCCATGGGAGGCTGGATGTTTGTCCTGCTTATGGATGAATACTGGTTCATTTTTTAAAAAGAGATGTCCATATCTTTACACAAGGTTAATAGAAGCTACACTTCAGCTGACATCAATGAGGAGTACTCTTGTGAAGTAACTGGTATCTTGGTTTCGGGTGGCATCAGGTTAGGCTGAAACAAATCTCTTCTTGTTATCGTCCTTGGTTCTGAAATAAGCTGCGTATTCAGAAATGTTATCTTTAAACTATATGTCGAACTATTTTAAAGGGCTCAAAGTGTGTGTCCTACTTGTTCATGGATCCCGTATACGTCAGGCTGAGTTTGTGTGTGACTGCCTGGAACCGGAGAATATCACAAGGTGAGATTGGCCAGCCATGCACCCTGAATTCAACCCCATAATTCATGCTTGGGATGTCTTTGGGCTTCATATTATAGGACATCCATTACGTTTACGAATAATGTCTAGTGCATTTTGTGTGACAATGAGACAGTTAACATCCCGAGATTTCTCGACTAACTTGTTCCCATCATGGGAAGACAGTCATAGTACATACGTTGCTTACGGAGTGATAAAACATTGTGTTGATTCTCTAAGACACATTTGTCAACATCGGTTACTTGATATGAAGACTGATAAACGTTTCGTAGTGCATTACTGCAGGATGGACTTTTGAGTAAATAGCGGTAACAAAAGTCATGACTTTTTTCAAATGTGCTGTTGAACTAGACTGGCAAGGTTGTAGCTTTTAATTTTGGAGAAAGTGCTCTAACTTGCCTTGAATTTTGCATATGCGTATACTATTTTGGAGTCGATCTTATAGGTCAGTGACATTGTGAAGTTATTCGGTTTCTGTTAGATATGGTCTGTGAGTTAGCACATATAAATTAATGAAAACATATCTTACATTAATATTTATGTTTGTGTTTTCCATCGGCAAACAGCCACTTGGGGTACTGAAATAAATATATATCAGGACTCGCAGGTGAGTTTGATACATTCGTATGCATATTATATCCCGCACTGCAAGAAACAAATTATTGAGGCCAGAAATATATGTTCCTGGCAACAAAATAATATTTTCAAATAGTGTCAAATTAATATTTTTCTGAGATAATAAAATATTACACGTAAAAGGTTTTATTATGGCAAACATCTACTGAGTTGCTTCACACAAAACAATTTGATTGCTTGAAACAATCAATTTGCTGAAAATGTTCTTACGGGAACACATTTTCACAAGCCATTATGTAACTCAATTACGAAAAATCCTTAATTGACTCAACCGTGATCTATATGAAATTCAGGTGGCTGATCACGTAGTAGTGAAATGTTTGCATGTGCTGATTATTTTCGGTTGATGTCAAAACGAAAAAATAAGTGTTTCACTCAAAGCGTTATTATTAAATACTTTATTTGGTTGAAATGAATGTGCGCGGATGTTCGAATCAATAGCAATTTGGTTGTGTGAACAATATATTGTTTAATGGAAACAAATACTTCCGAGTAAGTATACTTGGTACCAGCTACTAAATACTTTTCTCAATGAAGTTTGTACAGTTAATACTATTGAAGGTACACAATTATTTAAATCGTGTTTGTTTCACAGTAGTTCTATGTCAGAACGCAATAGTCTCTATATTATGAATATACTACATCTGTACTTAATACTTGAATCGTGTTACCCATATATACTCTGTTGGCGAAAATATGTATTATTACGGGGAATTTCATTAAACCATTTCCATGTACATATGTATAATTATCAAACTACGATTTTTTTTATAGATAGCTATTACTACATTCTGCTTTGTAGAATTTATTAATGTGCGAAGGAGTCGTATGAAACTATGTAATATTTCATTCAAGTGATTGCTGGTGGAATATTCAGCAACAATTATTTAGTGTTTTTATTTATTTTGATTAAGTTATCATATTTCAATTTTACAAATTAAAATTTTTTTAAATTGCCATCGTGTACAAAAAAAAACAAAATTACAATTTTGTATTTCTTACAAATACTTACACTAATTCCGTAATTAAAGTAAGAATATTTCTGAGAAATTCATTAGTATAATAAAATAGAATACAAATGGGAAATATATTAGTATTACAATATAATGTGTACGCTCATACTCTTATGCAAAATAGTGTAATATAAACTCTGTTCCAGTGGAAAGATTTCAGGAATCGAATAAAAACCTTACTATATACATTGCACCACTTTTTGTATGTGACATTAATTTTTTTAAATATATTAAGTTGCTCTATTTTCTCCAACGGTCATGCCTGTTATTGGGTGTAATTGTCTTTATAATTATCGGAAAATTATGAAGCAGTCTTTTGTACTTTAAAAACGCAATTCATTAAGCTAGTGTTTTTTAAAATAAACAATACCATTACTAGGCAATTTAAGTATTTACATTAAGTAAAGTATAGACAAACAAAATGATTGGTAATAAAGTAGAATACAAATGTTTTAATTATCTTTACTGATTAAATCACTATATTGCACATTAGCCAAATATCTATCATGTTTATTTTATTTACAAGAATTTTAAAACATATATTAGTGTACAATAAATTGCTCAGGGATTGTGTAATTTGTCATATTGAGTTATATTATTTCTTGCTGATTTATGCTAATTAGAAGAAACTGCTACAATTGTCCTTTCATTATGTACCTTACCCTGCAATACAAATTAACGTCTAACAAATTGTTCTTAACTATAAAGCAATAAAGGCATTTTGAAGATTGCTCTTGCCAAGTATTATTTCAATCTTAAATTTAAACAGTTTCTTTCGGGAATGTTTTGACTATATTGCATTGAACAGTAAATAAATACATAAACTAATTCACCCATATAATACAAACATTACTTTTTAACTGCAAAGTACGCAATCATCAAAAGAAACCACACAACGTCTCATACCAATTTTAAAATTTCGAGTATGGAATTCAAAAGTGGGTACGAGGCGAAATATTAATAAGGCAGATATGAGGACTGTTCCGAAAGTTCGTGGGCTGGCAATGCTGCTTCTGTTCTATGGAAGCGATTCAGTATATGTCCCTTGGGAAGATAGCCAGTGGCATAATTCGTTCAAAAGAAATCGCAGATGTCATTTTTGCTCGCTCTGAAATTTGATCTGCCCTGTGTATAAAAGCAGCAGGTGAAAAAGGATACGCCATTAATGACAAGACAAAGAATCTGTATTGAATTTTGTGTCAAATTACGCAAAAGTAGTGAGGAATGGTCAAGCAAGCGAAAGGCGAGATGGCAAAAGGAAGTTCAGCTTTATTAAATAAAGTGGGAGCATTTTGATTAGTGCGAAAGTAATTATTTATTTATTTACTATTTTAACATTGCGATATTAAGGCAAACGCCTTTTTTACATTTAACCATGAGTGCTCAGTTATAAAAAAAGATACAAGAAAATTAATGATGTACATACTTATAAAGTAATTAAAAAATAACAAAATTATTGAATTTTACCATAAAGTTACTACCAAACAATTGAATTACAAACAGTAAAGTTACAACTAAAATACTGGTAAATGTTATTACATAATTACATCATAATTGACTTGATACTACACAATTACTATAAAAATATTAGTGGCACATAGATACAATTTGTTTCTAAAAATCGCCGACAAACTCCAGGAAGTGATTGCTAATGAAAAATTAAATAGAAACCGTATAGAGCACTTTCTACATAAATGTAATATTGAAGGAGGAACGAGCCCTTTAAAATCAAATGTGGAAATTGTAATTTCCTGACATATCGGAAACTATGTGACATTGAATGACAATACTCCGAACATTGTTTTCTGTCAACGGGTACTCAACCTACAGCAAACGTTAATTTATACCTTCCTTAATATTGCATTTAGGTACGAAGAATCTTGTATGTTTTATACTTAATGTTTCATAAGGAATCACCTTCAGGAGTTTGTCGGTAACTTTTAGAAACACGTTGTATATAATTTTACAAATATTATGAAATAATTTTTAATGAAAACATCTAGTCAAAGAATACAGACATTGATATAAAAGCCTTACAGTTAATAATTACTAAGACAAAGCACAAGAATTTTTAATTAATGTGTTGCATGCAGAAAATAACTTTCTAACACGAATTTTAAATGTGCATGCCGCTGTCGTATATCGTATTTCGTCTGGCAGCTCATTCTATGCTCTCGTAACGAACACCGTAAACGACTGAGATAAGCATGGTGTTTTAATGGGCAGTATGGGGTATGGATATCAATTTATTCACAGCACCTCTGGTATGGCTTCTATGTTGGTTTTTTAGTAACTGAAAGCGCGAATGTAAATATTCAGACTAGGAAAAAGAGAGAATTTTTTTTTTTTGCATTAGCCGGTATGTGGACGCTCAACGACATATGTGAACGATGAGAAAATGTGGGAGCCCATTAACGTCTGTCAACGATGAAAACATCATGACAGCGGTGTCATACGTTGTGTGTTTCACCGATTCGGAAAATAGAATAATTTATAACTACAACCACAAGCTTTTGTGAACAGGTTGTTCTAAATAAAGCATGCATTTATGATATACCTATGATAAGTCTTTTCCCCTCTCTTCCATCAGCGTACGGACTGGGACGAAAAATTTGCCTACGATTCGTGAAAACAAGAAAATCTTTTAATTTTCATGAACAACAAGTTCCCTGGGTACTATACCTTGCGGCTCTATTGTGATATCATTAAATGTTGTAAAATATTTTATAACATTCTCTCTACAATAAACTGAAGAAAATTGCCTAAATAATTATTTGGTACTTTAACACTTGTTGAAAATCTGTTGGATAATTTTGTGTAAACAAAAATGATTGACCTTAAGTATTTAACATAGTTATGCCTTTGAAATATATTTACTTTTTTATTTCAAATTTAACTATATGAGGGAAAACAAGAATATAATAATGTGAGTGATGAGTAGAGACCTGAATAGTTCGTGGATTTATTTTGGAACAAGTTAGAATTCAAAACACGTGCGTGTAGATAACTTTAGCCATTAGTCCACACTGTGTTTGACACCGCCTGAAGAACGCTGGCCCAATCGTCACCTTCCACTGTGACAGCAGACAACCAACGTCTACGTGGGTGCAAACTATTTTTCATGAAGTTCTTAAAAGATTATGGGGTGTGTGGGCCTTGATTTCTCGCTGACAGCTATATCTTGGAGACGAAATCGGAAACATATGCGACAGTAGTATGACAATCACAAATACACACGTGCCTTGCCCGGCACTCGAACACAGAAAACCTAGTACAATAAGTTAGTGTGCAATCAACTGCACTATGTAGATCTGATTCGGAGCATCAACTTCGGATGTAATCAGTCTAATGATTTGAATGATAGTGTTCACGAACATGAAATATTTACTGGCCCATCATTTTGATAATAAGTGTCAGCCATTTTAAATACGCAAATTTACATGGCCTAACGTGGTGCTACAAATAGTTATATAGCCACTATTTTGAAAATATGTGTTTTTCTCTATGTATTATATGGTCTTCTTTAGCACTAATGGTATACAACATTTGGTCGAAATTAGTTAATTAATTCCGGAAATACGCAAAATGTTTATTTTTCTCTGATTGCATTATTGTGCAAAAAAGGAGGCAGAAGACAATTTCTGCACACATGGATGATGTTTCAAATTGATACTGATAGTGTAAAAATGTTGGTTAATTTTGGATGAATTGTTTAATAGGTATACAATACTAACCTGAATTATTTATCCTAATGCCATTAGAATAAAGCCTGCCGCACCTAAAACGTGTTAGTTTACATACCCTACAGTATAACTATTTGTATGTAACGTTTAGAGGGAGTCGGTTGATTGGTTCTCAATATATAGAATAAAACATCTTGTTTATTCGTCGGACGAAATTCATAAATAAGAGGACAAAAGTATTAATTATTAGCACCTTTGTTGATCGTCGTAGATACAGTAAAAAGATAAGTTAATATCGGAGTTGTTGGAAAAAGCAGCCTATAGTACACATGGCTCCTGCCAGAGAAGTTGAGGAGCCGGCCGCCATCTTAGATTCCTTAATTCGGAAAACTTCGCAAACAATTAGTAAATTTCTGCAAAAAACGTGCACAATGCCACAGTCACCATTTTTGACGGAAACTTCCTGCTCTGTCAATCTGGTCCGCCATATTGGAAACCATGCTGAGAATCAAAGTTGCGGTACTGCCTAGCAAAATGGCGGCCAATGCAGAACTTCCTGCTCTGTCAATCTGGTCCGCCATCTTGGAAGAAGCACTTCTTAGCAAAATTGTGTCTAGCAAAGAATTGTGGCCAATGCAGAACTTCCTGCTTTGTCAAACTGGTCCATCATCTTGGAAATCGTAATTGGCTCCTGGCTGGGAATCCGGTAGCCATTTTGGATTTCCCAAATTCGCGATTTTGCAGGCCGCCATTTTTGATGACAAATTCCTGCTCTGTAAAACTGGTCCACCATCTTGGAATTCGTGCTGTCTAGAAAAATTGGTGGCACTACCTAGCAAAATGGCTGCCAAGACTCTAGGCCACCATGCAACTGGCTGAGGAGCCGGAGAGCCGCGACCGCTACTTTGGGTGAGAACTTTCTGCTCTGTCAATCTGGTACGCCATTTTGTAAGTCGTGATATCTAGCAAAAATTGGGGCTCTACCTATTAAAAAGGCTCCAAAGGCTTTAGGCCACCTTGCTCATGGCTGAGTAGCTGGGGAGCCACGACCGTCATATTGTATGAGAACTTCCTGCTCTGTTAATCTGGTACACCATCTTGGAAGTCAAGCTGTCTAGCGAAAATGGTGGCTCTACCTAGCAAAATGGCTGCAAAGACTCTAGGCATCTGCTACAACAGCATCGCAGTTATCACAGGGGAACGCCTTGTATGCTGGGCTGAACAAACAATGACTACTTTCATGTCAGAGTGCATTATAGCTTTTATCAAAAGTATTTCCACATTAGTAACATCGATACCGAAATGCTTGGATACGTTAGGAGTGGTTAGGACTTGTTCGGTGTGATTTCGATGTGCAGCTGGTAGGAATTTATTATATCGCCTTTGGTTAAAAAGTATTGATACACGCGCTCTCACTTCATTCGCGAGTTGGTTGTCTTAGGGATAGAATATTACGTAGCTGGTGATTTGCATAATGTGTAATTATCCAAGTGCATATGACAATGATAATTGCATAGTGCGTATTTGCTACTTATGCATATGCATACATGACAAGTGTTTACTTAGCATATGTGCATTGCGCGATTATGGTTATGCAAGGGCGTACATGTGCACTTGTGCGAAATCACACATGTGTGCGACTATGTAATACTCATCATACACAATGCTGCAACTTCATTCCTAATTTTTCGCCCAAAACGAACACTCTCATTGTACCTGTAGTCACCGAGTTCATCAGTCGCGATCGGCCAGTCTACTGTGGTTGCTGTGTTGGAGAATGCGAAGGTCAGTGCAGGTGAACGTGGCCTTCGGAAGCGTGCCTCATTTTATGCGGCGTGTGTATGACTGTGGTGTCTGGCCGATGATCGGATCGTACGCTGTTCAGATGTTTCGACTGCATGAGCTGGGTTGTTCAAGTCTCGCGTGCTGTACTTCCCAGGAAGCGCGTACATCACAGACAGACTGCGAAGCGACGTCGGCAGCTTCCACATTTGAAATGAATGATTTTCAAATGAATTCCCTCCTTTTTATGTGCTAAGTCCATCCAAGATAGTAGTCGAACAAATGTTGATAAATTGAGCTCACGTAGCTAATTAGTCGAACATATGTGTGTAAATTGGGCTCACGCCAATAATTAATCGATGTGAAAAAATTGAATCCAATTAAGGCGGTGGAAGTTTGCGGACTAAACCGCTTATGGGGAAAAAGGCATTCATATAATCGTACAGACTTCGTTCGCAATCGGATGGTCCTAGGGAGCTGATATATCTCTTAGTACATTATACAAGTGCGTAATTAGTAAATATTCATTAACTATTTCGTTATGTGTGATTTGCAAAGTAAAATTGTACTATTTAATAATTTAATCTAATACATATTTTTTTCTAATTTGTAGTACTCTTGGAATCCAATATGACGGTCGAACTTCTGTGGGTAAATGGGGCTCTTGCGACTAATTGGACGAACAATGGTAAGAGAGAAACAAATGATGGTAGTCGAATGCAGCTGAAAAACAAATTCCCTTTGGTGTATGCCAATGGGATTAGTCGAGAGTTGGTTTTCATAGGGTGATGATGATTTATTAGTCTCACTGCGCAAGTGTACACTTAAAATTTAAATATCCTGCACGGGAAAAGAACCTAGTATCAATTCACCCACTGGTCTTTAGGACCCGAGGGTTAGGAAAGAAATGAATTAAATACCCTGGTAGCAATGCAAAACCTAAAATAAATTAAGTGTCCTAACTGGGAATCGAATCCAGCAGCATTCCAAAAATCAAAATAAACTAAGCCGCTTGTCTGGGAATCGAAATCGGTACAAATGGTCATCATAGCCAGAGTGTTCGTAAATTAATAATAAAGATTTTTAATGACTTGTCCCGGAATCGAACTCAGTATCAATACGCCAATCGGTAGTCAGAGCCCCAAGGTCAGGACACAAATAATAAATATTTTAAATATATTGTCATGGATTTTAACTCCAGTACCAATTCGCCTATTTGTTGACAGAGCTAGCCAGTCTGGCATGTTCGCCAAAAAACATCGACACTCCCAAAGTGGAGACAGGGGTACAGGCGAAAGTGCATTTCTCTCACCACACCAGTCAGTTGTGGTGCAGCTGCTGACGAACCAACATGTCATTATCTCTCTGTCAGTCGGCGGGTCTTCACCTACACAGTAACGTCTGTGATTATGCAAGTAAATGCATCCCCCCCCCCCTTCCACTCATCCCTAGTTAAGATCCAACACCCGACAAGTGAACACTTGTGATTGCGCAAATGCTTTGCCTTGTCCGGGAATCAAAACCAGTATTCACTAAATTAAAAAATATATATATAATATTAAGTGCCCGTTCCAGGAATAAAACTCAAAACCAAAATTCCCCTAAATTGGCCAAAATAAAAAATAAGGAAAATGCCCTGTCCGGGAATCGAACCTGGCAAATTGGCACAAGCGGCAATCCAACTGAAAACCAAAATTTCCAAACAATATTACGTGCCCTATCCAGAAATCGAACACAAATCCAAAAATATTAAGTGTCTTGCCCGGTAATCGAACTCAAAACAAAAAATTACCAATTCCTAAATAACCCAAAAAAAATCTAAAATATTCTTACCAGACATCTAACCAGAAGTGCATGTAAAACTGCATGAGAAAAATGCATGTGCAGGCGCATGTGCAAGGTGCATATGCAACTGCTTATGCTAGTGTGTGTACACCAGTTCAACCGTGCAAGAGCAAGGTGCTTAGTAACCCAGTAGTGGAATGATGGCTTTACTAGTGGCACTATTTCTTTAACGTAGAGGGAAAAATTCTTTGCATTAAAAATTCCACGAAAATTATGTAATTATTTTATAATGTAAGATATTTGCGACTTCCTATGTGAAATTGATTCAGCTGTTCAAACTGGAAACTATACTATAATATGGCGACTATTTCCGAAACTAGGTACTTCATTGCCAGGTGGTAATCTCTAAAGAGCATTAAAATAAAAATGTTCATCCAGTTCCTGTCAACCTACCAACTAGAAAATTTGTAGCCCCTTTTTGTAAGGCTGCAGGAATAAATATGCATACGAAGTTACATAAGGCGGTGTGTAGATCAGTGACATTGCGTTTATCCTAAATAAGATAAAGGCAGTTAGGCTACGTCACTCTGCGGATCCCACAAAATTGCCAAATGCTGCGTAATTCCAAGGGCACAGGTTAGGAGGCGCTGGTGTCATGCTAGCGCCGCGCTAAGAATTTCGTTAAGATATGTAAGGCGTGGTATATTGTATATGCTGCGATAAGTCAGAATGTTCGTTGCCCAGCGTGACTTTTTACCTGCCAGCCGCTTCTGAAAGGCCGTATCTACTTACTTAACTTCTGAAGACTTCCCTACCGCTTCACAAGTTGACATGCAGTTCGTTGCGTTAGCTTTGTTTTACCTAATTATTATGTCTAGGTACATATTGGCAATCCTGTAGTCACATGGAATTAGGAGCAACACAAACTTAAATTTTCCACGCGAGAAGGCGACCCGACTTCGACATAACGTAAAGTTAGCATAGTGTTGGCCAATCCAGTTTCGAAAGAGAGAATAGTTTTTATTCTTACCTGTTTCGGTCTTGAGTGTATATTGTGTATTATATCACTACAATTAACGCTTTGAAAATCTCTGAAATAATATAAAATACGTAGGTTAAAATTGGCATCGATTTATATTAGAGTTGAGATTACTCATGCATGTTCAGGTAATTGTTTTCAGTATTATAACAACTGTTCATGTGTATGTTTAAATGCAAATGGACACACGTATCCACTAGTCTTTAGGTAGGACCCAAGCATGTACATTATATAGAAGTGAATTACAACTTATCAAAGAAGAATCTTACTTAACTCCAAAGTGAACACATCTATAATTAAAAAAAAGCAATAACTGGAACCTAGTTAACGCAGACGTAACGAGATCCGTGATAATTTTCTTGTAATCCGTACTTTTAAGTATAAAGTAATTTTTTTTTTCTGTTGAATAACACGCCGTTTGAAAGAAATTATCTTAGCACCAATGTACACATTTTAGTTAGGGTAGCACTTGATTTCCTTCCCTTACACTTCCTTCAATAAAAAGGCAGTATAATACTGCGTGCTAAAACTTACATTACTATGGCAAAAAGGAATTTATTTCACTCATAAGCGCTAGACGCGCTGACTGCAGTAATTAATTTTAATTAAATTACCGTTTTTATTATTGCAATTTTTAATTGTTACAATTACTCCGTATGTGCTCTACAGCTCTGAAATATAAATTATTTTCTTCTCTCTGCACATTAAGTCACACAAAACCGGCTTAAAAACGAACTGTTTTAGAGAGCTAAGTTTTTAGTTTTATGTAAGCACTGAGAACGATGACTCAGTCTCGTAAACCTTTTAGACTGCCCGGAGATATCCTCAAAATTATTCAACAGTGAGCTAAAGCAGTGTTTTTCCGCACCGCAACAAATATGAAGTTAGCGGTTTGTGAATGAGAGCTGGGACATCACACAATTCTAACCATCTACGATTATTCCAACAAACCGTCTTCATTGTTTAAAAGTAAGAACTTTTTTACAAAATAAAATAAACGTTTCGTATTGTTTTAAAAAGAATTCAACAAAATGAAAATTTCGAAAGTACAAATTATGTGTTTGTAAAACTTTTTTGAGTGTGATGAAACCTTCCTGTTGGTTATACAACGAGGTAAAAGATTGCCTTTACGTAAACCTTCAATCTTGCAGAAAATAACGTACAAAATTAGTCGGGAAAAAGATATAAATATATATTTTAACAAGAATCGGTTTTTTTACTTAAAATACAAACTTGAGCATCTAAAAAATTTATCGAAAGTAAAAGTAATTCTATAAGTCTCTTCAGGAACTAAAATGGTAGGTAATATTCAGTTAACACGCTAGCAATTACATGTCAATGTATTTATAATTTTGGAAAACCTTGGCTAGCCATATAGTAGTGAGGAAAGGATGGTTGACGGACAAGGGATTGGGGAGTAAGAGCTCAGGAGCCGCCCGGCCACCATTTTATTACATCACCGTCCACCATATTTGAACCATAACACCTTGACCTTGACCTTTGACACTTAACCTTGAGCCCAGTTACTTCTGACCCTAAAAAAATCCCAAAAAAAATTATAAAAATTATAATTTTTTTATATGAAAATGATATCAAAAGAACGTTAAAAAATGTATTGTCGAAAAAATTTATTTAAAAAAGTGTTTAATAATTCATTACGAATTTTTTTAAAATATAAAACAACTCGTCACGATATTTTTTTTTTGTCTTGTTTAAAAAATTTATGAACAAATTTTTTTAAAAATAAGTTATTAAAATCGTGAAAAAATTTATTATAAAAAAATTTCAACAAAAATCGTTAAAAAATTATCAAAAAATTGATTACGAAAAATATTGTTTTAAAATGGTTTTAAAATGTATTATTAAAATATTTATAAAAATAAGGGTTTAAAAACCTACATTACTGGTGGTCTCCCCAGTACCACGACCCGCACATGCCTGACACCCTCACACCCACTCCCCTCATCTATATTGATTCCGCCATTTAAATTTTTATTTCATCATTTATTTATACATATCTGCATGCCACCATCTTGGTAGACTCATTCAACACCATATTGGTGTTATTTGTTTGGAAGGCCGCCATCTTAGTAGGCGACCACGATCAATGCAGGCTGCCTCCATCTTGGAAAGCATAATTTGTTTCGAAGACCACCATATTGGTAGTTGACCGCCAGCTTTATGGGCGTCACTCATTCAGAATAATGGAAGCCAGTGACCACAATCTTTACCCCATGACCTTGAATGACTTTGAAAACAAAAATACGATATATAATGAATAAAGTCAACAAGCATAATACAATACAGACCACCACAATATTAGATGCAGGCTACCTTGACCTTGAACCCATGACCTTGAATTACCTTGAAAACAAAAACTCGAGATAAAGTTCATAGAAGTCAACAAGTAAAATACATTACAAACTACCACCAACATATTAGATGCAGTCTACCGTGACATTGACCCCGTGACTTTGAATGACTTTGAAAAGAACTCGAGAAAAAAACATAAAAGTCAGCAAGCATAATAAATTACAGACTACTACTGCCATATTAGATGCCGACAATCTTGACCTCGTGACCTTGAATGAACTTGAAAACAAAAACTTGGTAAATAATACCTAAAAGACAACAAGAATATTGCATCACTAACTACTGCAACCATATTAGATATCAGGAGTCAGTCTGGATAAATTGTCCATGGAGGGATACAAGGAAAATAGTTTTAAAAAAATTGATGTATGCTAGAAACGCACCTGCTTTGTTCCATACTACCTTGCCAAATTGAGGTGTATGATTCCGAGTGCTTCTCCTCTACTGTCATCTCAAGTCTACCAACAAGTTCATTCGGGACTTGGGTAAACATGTAGCTTGTGTTTTCGACTTCTTCCACCTTCTTCACGCCACTTTTCGAAAGAAACTCGTTGGTGAATTGTGTGGGAACGTTGATGGAATTATCCTTGTCTCCGCGGTCAACACTGTCGTCATAGTCATCATCAATGCTATCTTTATTCTCGTCTTTAATTCTTGCTTCGTCATAAATATCATGTTTACTTTTCTTGCAAGCAGGAGTTGTATGCGCATCAGTATTTAGAGCTAATGGTCGTTTATTTTCAAGTCATCGCCTTCACGCGAACGTCATGCAATTATACGTTCCGCATCAACTGTCGCAATCATCTCGTCTTGGTATTAACTGCCTCGTCATAATCGTTTGCGGAAACAGGATCCATCGATGCAGCAGAAGGTATCGAAGGCGTCACTTACTGGCTCCCAGTAGACGAACCCTTGCAGTTCTCGATGTGTTCCTTCATTTTGTCGCCTCGCACAAACTGCATGGGACCAAAGTCGTAGTGCTTCATCGCGCGGAAAAGGACTCTCCGTACAGGCCGTTCTCTCGTGCCGACGGACATTTTGACGATAGGTGAAAACTCGACCGCAGAATCGACACTAATTGCGAACAGGTAGCGATGATGCAGATCACGAATCCATGTTAGTCGAGGTCCAAGGCAGGCCTTCGTATTCGCAATTCATCTTGGCGGTAATGGAGCACTTTGAAAAAAAAAAAAAAAAAAAAAAAAAAAAGCAAATGTTTCTTCGCCCCAGAAGAAAAAAACGTAGGGATACAATTTATTCTATACATAATTGTGTATATTCCTAACTGATATATAAATACGTATACATATATTATTCTATAAATAATTATGTATGTTCCTATCAATAATATAAATTAACTATATGTTGCCATATTTGTATACACAAACCTATACATATTATTTATGTATAATGTAATTTGAAAACTATTTTATATTTACATATTTATATGCCTATTCGTAATTATCTATAAAATAAATTGAGAACTATTTAATGTTTGCATATTTATATACCTGTGCCTACACACAATTATGTATAAAATAATTTGAAATTAGTGTTTGTGTATATATTTATATACACATAACTATATATAATTATGCATAAAATCAATTTAAATTATTTTACTTTTACATATAATTATAACTATACCTATAAATAAATAAATGCGTGTGGGGTGGACCCAGGGCGAGGCAAGGCCCTCCGAATGACGGGCTTTCCAGCTGGGACCCGTAGGTGCCCGTCGCCCCTGAGCATGGCATGAGGTGTGACCCTAGGATGGAGCGGTGCTGGAGTGCAATGGCGGGGAGGCGGGAGTTCCCCCAGAGGGCCCGCCGGCAAGCGGCATCGTCCAGCACGGTTCCCGCATGCTAGGATCCGGGAGCGAACCCTTCGGGGATCGAACATGGATCGCCGTAGTGGGAGGCGAGTGCGCTGGCCACTGCGCCACCGCTGCCGCACTATACCTATACAAAATTATGAATAAAATTAATAGAAAATTATTTTTATTTGCATGCTATAAACCAATGCCTTTACATACTTATATATAACATAAATCGCTAACTATTTTATATTAACATATTTAATACCTACGCCACTACTTAATTATGTGAAAAATAAATTGGAAATTATTTTATATTTACATATTATATACCTATGCCTATACATAATTATGACAAAATTAATTGATGGTATTTTTATATTTTAATATTTATATAAATATGCCTATATATGATTATATAAAAAATTATTGAAAATTATGTTATATGTACATATTTATATAATTATGCCTACACATGATTATGTAAAAAATAATTGAATATTATTTTATATGTAGATATTTATGTAGCTATGCCTACATAATTATGTATAAAATTAATTGAAATTATTTTACAAATTTTCATACCTATGCCTATACATAATTTTGCATAAAATAAATTGAAATTATTTTCATTTACATATTTACATAGCTATACATATAAATAATTAATTTTTCTGTCTTATATACTGAGTGCTCGGAAATTCCCCTTACATATTATCTAGGACTTGTAGAGGGGACTGAGTAGACAATCTTTTGAATACGAAACAATGTCCAGAAACGTACTATTTCAGTGCTACAACCATTTCAAATTAAAGTGGCTCGTCGGTGCAGCGGTGCAGAACCACGTGCACAAGTTAACATGTCTGTACCCTTTGGAAATGGCAAGGATGTAGTTGCTTCAAATGCAGAACCTCACAGACGATGATGGGAGCAACACCCATTGCACGCGTAATTGTTCGCGTACTCGCTGAAGAGGTCTGTTTTAGCGTGATGCAGTACAGCCTCTTCCAATTCGGGAGTGCGGCGTCTCTTTGGAGCACCACAGTCGTTCCTGTCGGCGGTGAAGGTACCTTGTTCTCGCAGCAGTTGCGTAATTGTGGCGTAAAGGGTATGCGATGTCGTCGCACGTTGTGGATAACGCTCTTGATACAGCGGACGAGCTGCTCTTCCATTACCTTCGGCTGCGCCATACACGAGGATCATGTCTGCGTATTCCGCAAACGTGTACTCAGCCATGTTAATCGGAGACACAAAGGCGCGTGAATGGAGAAGGATACCGTGGCAGGGTAGACATCAGGTGACATCAGGTGATCGTCTGACGTAATGCACTGCTTAACCAGTTGCATACCAACTCAGGAATATCCGCGACATTGCTCTTTCCCTCAGCGGAAGTGGACGAGTGATAGGCCTGATTTTAAATGGTTGTAGCACGGAAATGGTACGTTTCCGGACATGGGTTCCTATTCAAAAGATCGTCTACTCAGTCCCCTCTACAGGTCCTAGAAAATTTGTAAGGGGAATTTCCGAACACCGTATACTTGTATATTCCTTTATTCTATATGTGGAAAAATCTGCATGTATTCTTCTGGGGCGAACGAGTATTTGTGTTTTCTCAAAGTGCTCCCATGCCACAAAGATGAATTGTGAATACGGAGACCTGAATTTGAATTCGACTTACATGGAGTCGCAACCTACATCATCGCTACCTTGTTGCCGTCTGTTTCGATTCTGCGATCGAGTTTTCACATATGTAAATTTTTGAGTTTTTGTTTTGATGGTTATTCAAGGTCATGGAGTAAAGTCGAGGTTACCTACATCCAATATGGTGGTAGATACCTGTAATGCATTATGCTTGTTGACTTTTATGTATTTTTTCTCGAGGTTTGGTTTTCAACATCATTCTAGGTCATGGTGTCAAGGTCAAGGTAATCTGCATCTAATATGGTGGGGGTAGTCTGCAATGTAACTATTATGCTTGTTGACTTTATGCATTTTTCTTGTGTTTTTGTTTTCAAAGTCATTCAAGGTGATGGGGTAAATATCGTAGTCACTGGCTTTAATATGGTGAATGGGTGATGTGTATCAAAAATGGTGGTCACCTACCAATATGGCGGCCTTCAAAACCAATTGCGTTTATCAAGATGGTGGTCGCCTACCAATATGGCGGCCTTTGAAAGATAGTGTGCTTGCCAATATGGTATCGAATGCATCTACCAAGATGGCGGACTCCAGTAATGTATAAACAAATTATGAAAGAAATAATTAAAATGGCGGGATGAGTTTTGGTCAGGGAAGTGGTGGGTGAGGGAGTCAGTTGTCTGCAGGGAGAAGTAGGGGGGGGGGGGGGGTTCTCCGGAAATTTAAGTTGGAAAATAAATATTTGAAAAAATGTTTAGTAACACATTATTAAAATATTTTTAATAAATTATTTTAAGTAATAAATTATGAACAATTTTTGAATAAATTATTGTAAGGAATTGGTTTATAATTCTTTTAAATTATTTTTAATAAGAATTTTTATATAAAATAATTTCATAATTTTTTAAGAATTTTTCTTTATAAATTTTTATAATTTTGTAAACATTTTTAAAATAAAATATTTTTATAATACATTTTCAAACAACTTTTAATGCAATGTTTATGTTTTTTAATTTTTATGAATTTTTGAGTATTTTTTAGTTTTTTTGGAAATTTTGGGTTTAAAGGACGGCAGGGTCAAGGTCAAGGTCAAGGGTTAAAGTCATATGGGTACAAGATGATGGACGGTGACGAAACAACATGGCGTCTGGGCGGCTCTTGCGCTCTTACTCCCCAATCTCGTTGTCTGTCTACTAAAATCCGCTACTAATCATCATGTACGTAAAATTTAGGTCTTGCTTTGATTTAAGTACATAGTTCAATAGTTTATTGAACTAATATCAGAATGGACATTTTATTATTCAACCATTTATCTTACCTGTAGTTCAAACTGTTATATACAGATTCTCAATTGTAAAAAGTAGTACGAACAGGGTTTTTCATGTATTATCTCGAAATACACACTTAAAAATTATAATTTTTTTTTTTTAACTAATAATCGTTTTCCTTTTCAATTCTACGGAAACTATTTATGAAGTGGCTCCATTATTTAATTATTTAAAATATATAATTATTAAATAATTTACATTGAAAAATGATTCCAATTCACTGAATCGTTGCGAAATTTCTAGCTGAGAGCGATGACTGTGTCAGTCGCTTTGGGTGAGTACTAAGCAACGACAATCTACCCTTACAGCGATACTTTTGCAGAGAAAGATTCGCCCCCTTGGAGCATTATAAGGAATACGTAGACAAAGAAACAACAACGGTTCACAATATTCCAAATATAAGTTCGGATTTTTCCTAAGTTTGTCAGTCCATCCATTACCTTCCACGACAACCTGCCACATGTGGAACGTCAGCTAGTACAACTGTGCTTGCGAACTGACTGTGTATACAAACGTTTCAATAATTCTACCAAAGTAAGAATAAATGTAACAAAAAATTCACTCTTTAGCGACCCAGTCTACCTTGCGCTTGAACTACTTAATTTTTCTTACTTAACTATCAAAAGTGTAAATTATGTTTTTTTTTTTTTTGGTTAAACGGAAATTTTACGTAAATTTAGGTATAAATTATAATGTTTCGTTCATAACTGATACCAACTAAAACAGACAGAAAATATATGTTTTACTAATGCCTAGTAACAAATAGTACTTATAGAGAATATTACTGAACTGAGTACCCACGAATGCAGTGCATTGTCCCTTTAGTGTAATTTTTTAGACTCGGGTTATCATTTTAACACCACATAACTTTTATAATAGCAACAGATGGAATTAACATATTACCCCTTCAAGTTACTTATAAAACGCAATCGTAATGCGCCCCTGGCTTGAATAACATAAATAAACAAAGGGATGAATGTAATTAAGAACACCATATAAATCAATACATATTTATTAAACAGTCTAAAACATAAACACATTATAAACTCAAAGATTTAATATAACCTAAACGTGGCCAGTAACACAAGTTTCCAATGGTACAAACAAACTTCCGATACAACCAAATCTGATAGCCAATATCGAACTTAATCTTCTTACGAGAGAAGAGCACATAAAGGCTGTTCACGATAAAGTGAGCATTTTTGAAATCAACCTTAGAAAACAGTCACTGCTCCTACCGGCATATATTATAACGGGTGCATTGAGTAACATGCACCCAGTCACGTTGGTAACGATGCATGGGAAGTAGTTCTGTATCCTAATGTCGAATAAAAAGTGTTAGGTTACCATTTCTGATAACTTAAATTATTTATTTCGCTTTCTGTTATTTTTTACGCACGTGTAAAAATTAGCAGACTTGTAAAAAATTATTTTTCTATTATGTCACTGTTTCACTTGACCGACTCATGATTAAAGCAACGAGGCCCATGACAATGTTGATCTTACATAAGGCAGAAGAATATACAACGTGCTTGCAAGTAGATACTAAGCAGGGCTTCAAAAGTGTTCATTTTATCGTGAATAGCCTATATTAATTTCAGCTGTCTGAGTAACAACTCCTACTTAAACAGGTACAGACTCGTTGGTACTACTGGAAACTTGAGAATCTTATTGGCCACTTTGCGGTTATATTTAGGCCTTGAGATTATAATGTATAAATGTTAGGTCGTTCAACAAAATATGCATTAATTTATATTATGATCTTGTTATTTACGTTAATGCCTTAACGTTATTTAAGTTATTAAAATGGAGGTTTGTTACTGTTGCGTTTTATTTGTAACTTGAGGGGGGAATATGTTAATTTCATCTGCTGCAATTATAAATGTGATGTGGTATTAAAATATTAAATTGAAATTAATAACATAAGGGGGGTGAGAGAGATATAGTTAACACAGTTGAATACAAAGGATTACCCTTGCATACACACACGGGGAGTTAAAACAATTGTCCAACCTAAGTTCGATGCTTTAACATTTTCAAACACAGATACCAATATACAACATAGCATCAAGTTGGAGGAGCACAATATCATGTTTTCGCTCCTCCCCATTTTGATCCCAATAACACGTGGAAAAATAATTATACATAAGGTTGGTATAGCTGGATATCAATGTGTAGACTTGCATATAGCGGATTGTTGCGCATAAGTGTTGCAAGCATCGCCAGTTGATAATCGCTGAGCCTTTGGTCGACGTTCAGCGGCAATTACTGATAATGCGACACAGCAGTAAGACACCGCGCCCTGCCGTAAGTTACGAGAACTGTCACGATAACACCAATCGTTTGTTGAATGGCGAGTCTGTAGTTTGTATGTTATTAGCAGTGGGACTGTAAGGGTTCTGGTATTTTGCTTTTGGAGTTTGGTGTTTGTGCGTGCTGTAACTTGTTAAAAGGTATGTATTCTGACTGTTATGGTATTTACAATGTATCGACGAGTAGTCGTTCTTCAGGATATTACCCAAGGAAGGTGTCCCGTAATATTTTGCCCTTTTGTTATGTTGTGAACAAGGATGATAACACATGGGGTGTTAGAGTATTGAGTTTTGAAGAGTGTTACATATTGCTCTCATTTTTGTTTAATTTTGGTATTCAAGTTATTACAGCTAAGGCTGGCGGTGGAATTTTAGAGTTTTGTTTCTTCAGTAAGGCATATTAATGCAAAGGGTCCCACTGGTAGGGATTTGTCTGAAGTCGATGCGCGAGATATAATTTGTTGGAAGTCTGTACCTGTTCATGAAGGAGTTGCAAATCAGACCGCTGTAAGTAGTATGTAATCTACGCCTGTGCTCTTCTTTCGCATGAAGATTAATTTAGAGATTGGCGATCAGATTTGGTTGCATCGTAAGTTGGTTGGTACCACTGGAAACGTGCATGTTATTGGTCATGTTGAGGTTATGTTTAAACCTTGAGTATATTATGTGTATATGTTTTAGGCCATTAAGTAACGAAATATATTATCAATTAGTTTGTTTAATATTCTGTTGTACAATTTGATGTAGCGAGACTTTGGATTTTACACAATTCCTTTAAGTAAATATGCCAAATGAATAAAAATAATGTGCGAATGGTTTCCAATATCCTATCATGTTTAAGGGTGTCTTCTGTTGTTCCCTTAAACGAAATGAGAGAAAAGTACAAAGTTCGTTCTAATGGCATCTGTATTTATATTAATTTTAAATTCGTTTTACAATTGAAATAAACTTACTCATGTTAGTAAATAGTGGTGTGGATAGTAGACTGAAAAACAACACAAAATGTCCTTATGGACATATGTCCTAAAGTCAATAGTTCCGAGTTACAGACCTTCCAGTGTTGTGCTCAATGTATTCTTAATAGTCTTCCTGAACCGTTCCAGATCGAATAGCTGAAGCCACATTCGTGTACCAGCAGTGATACTTCACTCTATAAGAAGAGCCCAGAATGTCTGCCGTGTGCCTGATTACACGCTCAAACACGCCGTGTCATTGACTGTCTGACACGTTCGAATACTGCACGTATCTACTGGCAACCTAGTTGCACTATCTGGCAAATCATTGCTCTGCCTGGAACTGGAGTTGAATAAACATTGGCCTTTGATGCCCTCCCAGGTAACAGATTAGTGGATTGAGATCCGGGAAGCGTGTAGGCCAGGCTACTGGTCTTGCACGGTCTATCTACATGTGCGAGGCAGATAGAATCACGCACACCACTTTAATTGATAACATTAACACTTATATCTCTTAAAGTAACTACTATTACCAAAATGTGTGATACAATACCGGAAGGTCTGTAACATAAAAACTATTGACTTTAGGAGATTTGTTCACACGGACATTTCGTTTTGTTTCTGGTCGTACTATTTACTCCCCCAATTTTATACCACATATTCTGTATATTGTTTCTATATTGTCGACAGGATATGAAGCACTCCGAAATGCGCTTGTGCGGCCTGTGGAGGTTCCGGCCGAGATGGCTGCAAGGAATGGCTAATACCACTTGCTACGTCATCGTCTTCAGCCTGATGGGTGTGTTCAACGGAATGACGTCCAGCTACAGTATTTCCACCTATACCATGCTTGAGAAGCGCTTCAAGATACCCAGCCACGTCATGAGTTAGTGCCGACATTTATTTTACTGGTTTACATGTTTCTAGAGCTCATCAGCGGATAATTAGTCTATAAGGGTTCAAACACTACACTTATTAAAGGATGTTGATGATTGACAGAAGACTTTGGAAATTAATATTTTTAAAATGTCATTGCCGTTAACTGGTTCACTGTCTGGTGTGTGACCAACAAATTGGATAAAGATGGAGGGCAGGGTGTCCCTTGTATAAGATTGTATTATATTTGTGAATAATGATATTTTTCTGAATTCATATAAGTGTAAAATTTAACATATTCGTAAAACTAATTTTTATAATATTTTCAGTGTATCACTTGACCGACGCATAAATAAAGTGATCAGGCATACCGCAATATTAATTTAACACAAAGTGCATACAGAAAGGCTTTAAAGCAGGTCTTTCAAAAGTTCTCAGTTTAACATGAGCAGCCGATATAGTCATGTACGTACTCATGATGCAAGGGATTCCTCGAAATGGGCTGAAGGGAAATTGTGTGACTGTTCCTTTGATATATACAGCAGAAAGTTCTTGAAGTGGACCCTGCGACTGATTGGATGTTGCATGCTAAAAAATATTCCCCGTTTGCTAGGCTACTGCCAAGCAAACGGGGATCTCCCATTTCCCCATGTCCTTACATTCCGGTGCTGCTCCATTCTCACCTCATTTCACCCTCGTCGGCTCAAAGAACTCGTTTTTAAGAGCCGCCCAAATCTGTCAACTCAGCTTAACTAAATACAAATTACGAAAAACGAAATTCGAAACGATTTGGATCTCAGCCTCAGGCAATACATGTCTGTATTTATCACTAGCTGATTTGCGAACACCGTTGCGCCATGCTGCTCGCTAGTGATGCCATTTTTTATGCCCTATAAGCAGTTGTCACACGTTTGTGTCCCCAAGTACTCTGTTGCCCAGTGGTTGGGAAGTTGCCCGTCCGTCGGGTTGGAAATTTCTAGCTGTTGATTTTCAAGTTGAGAGCGTGGTGGACGTTTCCGCAGTGTAGATGATTTTTCGGGATTCATCCATCTCCACCATCGCTCTAATCCCTATTTCATTCATTATTCTGGCAGCTCATTTAGGGGTCGGGACACTTCTTAAAATGTTCACATGAACAGGAAAAAGGTTGTGTCTTGACGTAAATGAGACGCTATTTGTCTCATCTACGAAGAGCAACATTTCTAAAGGGTGCAATATATTTAAAATTACTATAATATAGGTGGCGGTATAATTTTAAGCACCTTTATAAAGTAATGTTAGTACTAGCCTGGGATATACTAGAACTTGAAAACCAGTCAAGAGAATTCATGTAAAAAAAAGTCACAACTTCAGTATTAGTTGACTATTTCAAACTAATGCATGTATCTTGTGTACTTTTGCATCAAACTGGTTTCGTGGTTTAAGTAACTTTGTATTTTAAATGCCAGTAAAAATCATTTTTCATGAAATAATGTATATAGAAAATTATCTTGTGCTAAAACCTCTGTATAGGGGCCCGATTAATTTATGGTGGGATATTAAATTTTTATAGTTCAAGATAGGCTCATTAGTATTGTTATTTAATTAGATTTTGTCATGTGGTTTTGTACTATACATGCTACATTTACATTTTAGTGCGTTGGTTGTTTCCTGAAAATGTTGTGTATCACAAGCTTTTTATACTCTTTTTAACATTAGCATGCCATTTTTTTGGTTAACCGATCATTTACTTACATTTTTAGTAAATATTATAATATTTTGTTAAAATACTTTATATAATACATCACGATAAAAACGAGTAAAAAATAGAGAAAAAAAATAGGTTTGTTGATAATTCCTAGTAGGAAATAGTTCTTCTGCAGAGAATTATTAAAGCGAGTGAGCACGTTTAGATTTGGTGAAGCTTAATTTGCAAGTTATGGAGGAGTAGTTTGAAAGTAGATCTATAGCAGGGCTACAGAAAAGTTGGAAGTAATCTCAAATGGACCCTCCATATCTTCCAGGTACTCTGAGAAGCGGCATGGACATCTCTCAGATAACGTTGTCCTTGATCCTGGCCTACCACGGCGGGCGAGGGCACAGGCCACTCTGGTTGGCGTTCGGAGCCGTCCTGGCGTCGATATCTGCGGTATTGTTGGCAACACCGCATTTCCTCTACGGACCAGGGAGAGAAGCCCTGGCCCTCACTCAAGAGTACTTGGACGCCTCTGTGCTCAACGTCTCGCACACTTCCAGAGGTGAGAGATTGCCTCGAGTAGTTCGTAGGCTTCCGCCGTCGTTGTCCAGGTACCCCCTGTCTCTTGGAACCTGGCAGCGTCGAAGTTGAGTAGATACATTTGGCGGCTCTTAACCACGAAGTCTTGAGAGCTAAGGAGGGTGAAATGAGATGAGAATGGAGCAGAGCTGGGATGCGAGGGCGGAGTAAATGGGAGATCCCTGAAGAAATCCACCGACCAGTTGCATTGCAAGGCCCGATTCCCATTTGGGGAAATCTGGGAGTTACCCTGTTTGGGAGTGAATCAGGTTTGCAATTCTGGGAGGCAAGTAGTCTTACCTTTCAGCCACTGAGGCCCCGCCAGCATCGAATTCGCAAAGGAATCACTGCTGTTTTGTAATTCTAATATATATATATATATATATATATATATATATATATATATATAGTGTCACAAACAAAGAACGAAATTTTTTTAACTGTACCAGTACAATGATCTGTTACATGTTGGAAACACTGCTATTGAAGGACAGTTCTTAACACTTTTCTTTCTACTAACGTTCAAGAAGTTACACCTACATCGACAAATTTAATTCAGAAAGTAGCCGCAAAGCGCTGCAAACAAAGTAGCGTGGTTATGCACATAGACTAAAAGTATAGGAGCAGGTGCAAATATGGACCCTGCTTGTAATATGGACCCCTTCAATATTTTCCCTGTACGCATGCGCAGACATGCAGAAAAGCTGTGAACTACAACAGTACCACCTTCTGAGATGATTTCGAAGGTCATTATCACCAACTTATCTTCGTATGGGTTTCAGTGAAGTGAAGTGTAAAGTTCGGTTTTGCAAGTTATTTCAGAGGTAAGTTTAAATAATTTTTGTCCATACTTGTGAATGTTTTTAGAAAAAAATTTATGACAGTCCATCATTCTACATTGAATTAAATTTCATTAAAACTGGACAGATGCTAATTTCGATCATCCTGTTCCAATAACAACGAGTTTTCGTTCCCGAAATGGCATTGTTTGTAATATGGACGCCCAAGGGTACTTGAATTATAGACCCTGGGTCCATATTACCCACACATATTTTCCATGGGGGAATTTCGTTTTTGATTGAAAATTTTACGTTCATCATTGTTGAAAATTGAAATAGAATATCCTAATACAGTAACCCGATTTAGCGCTGTCCGATATAGCACGGATTCGGATATAACGTGGGTGAAAACATGTCGCCCAAATAAAAATATTAATTTCAGTGTATTTTTTTATTTTTTAAAATTGTATTATGTTAAATTTTAATTGCAGCTGTATACAAACATCGGTCAACTCTGCTGTCCCAATACCAGTCTTTTTTCTATCTGTCGATTTCAGATTATGCCAGAAATCTAACGTAAACATTCGTACAGACAGCACCGTTTCCATGCGTTCGGGTGAATGCTTTTTGTCGCAATGCTCATATCCCGATATAACATGGTTTAGCTATAATGCGGGGGAGAACTTTGTTTCCCTATAACCACATTATATAGGGCTTCTACTGTAATTATATAAAAGCCTATAAAATAATAAATATTTACCTATAATCTCATGTTTTATCTGTCATTACATACAATCCTTCTTGATTATTTTTCAGACGCCAAAAACTCAATGACGAAAAGGAGAAGTAACTCCTCCTTCTAGACGATATTGGGATAAGGTAAAAATGGTACAGGCAGTGAAGAAGGTAAGATGTAAGGAAATAGGAGTGAAGAAGGCTGCAAAAATTTTTGAGGTACCCATAACAACATTGTGACGATTTACTAGGCAGGTAGAAACGTCCCCAGAGGATTTGGTTGAGAAAAAACTTGGGAGAAAGACGATTTTCCCAGATAATATGGAGACAGAACTGGTGGATTATTTGTTTGAGATGAAATCTGTTTACAATGGCCTCACTAGACAAGATGCGAAGGTGGCTTACCAATTGGCTAAAAGAAATAACATTCCCCATCCATTTGTAAATGAGTCAGCTGGAAAAGCCTGGTTAGACCTTTTTCTTTCGCATCACAAAGACCGTATTTCCATCGAAACACCAACTGGGTCATCGTACGTGCGCGCTGACAGATTCACACATGGACCTCGGTGTGTTTTTTTATTTGCTTGAAGCACTAATTACAGAACATAGATGTGAACCCGACAGAATCTTTAATGTTGACGAGACTGGACTGAGTGTGGTCCAATCCAAAGTTACTCAAATTGTTGGGTTAACGGGAAAACGACAGGTGGGAGCTCTGACAGCAGCCGAACGTGATTCGCTGGTCACAGTTGTTTGCTGCATGAGTGCTGGGGGCTCTAATTACCTCCCATGATGATCTTCTCTCGAAAGATGTTCTCTAACACATTGATGAAAGGAGCCCCACCTGGTGCTATCTGAAAAGCTCACCCCTAAGTATGGATCCAAGGATATTTATTCACAGAATGGTTTGAGCACTTCATTAGAAATACTTGCCCAAGAGAGGACTCTCCTGTTCTCTTGCTTCTTGATGGGCATTATTCCCACACAAGAAACTTAGATGTTGTAGAGTTGACAAGGAAAAACCATATGACACTTTTGACTCTTCCACCTCACATTCACACAAATTGCAACTGCTGGAAAAAATATTCATGGGTGCTTTGAAGTCTCGACAGAGTGAAAATATCCATCTGCACATGTTCCACAATGATACACGACTGGGCCCAAATGACATAGTAGAACTGTTTGGAAGAGCTTATCTCTCGACAGCTACCAGATCAATCACAGTAAATGGATTCAGGGCGACGGGTATTTGACCAGTGAATAGGCACATATTTTCAGATGCTAACTTTGTTGCTGGGGAGCATAGC
This sequence comes from Dryococelus australis, assembly GCA_029891345.1. Taxonomy (NCBI): domain Eukaryota; kingdom Metazoa; phylum Arthropoda; class Insecta; order Phasmatodea; family Phasmatidae; genus Dryococelus; species Dryococelus australis. The sequence goes on from CM057002.1 coordinate 21,586,431, forward strand.
ACTTCTTATGGACCAAACTCCCAATTGCCTCCACCATCACTTTCAAGTGCTGCTGCTAATACTCCAACTCAAAGACCATCACAAGCCTCACCTTACCACATAGTGACTACAAAGCAACCACCTCCAGCTCAAATGATAACTTGCCAAGTCGTGACATCCAGCACTGCGCCAACCCCAACATTTCCTACCGCATCGATTTCCAAAACGTTTGCACATATCGCCTAGAGATATCCTTTGTGTACCTCAATCTAAAAAAAAAAAAAAAAAACTATCCAACAGGGGTCGTAAAAAGAGTGTCGCAGCTGTGATATCTGCTTCTCCACACAAGAAACCTTTGAAGGACTCACATAAACAAGTTAGCAGAGGGTGTTGGCTGGGATTGAATTCGCACACCTATTCCATTTTGATTTCATGCCTTTGCCTTACTCTCTGTGCTACCAAGTCAGGTTCATAAATAAGTGAGAAGAATATATTGGTTTTATAATGCCTTATCGAAAGGGCGTAGTTTTAGATTGAATGTCCTGTTTTGTTTGTTTTTGGTTTTTGGTTTTTGGTTTAAGCAAGAACTCTTTAGAAAGAGAGGCGAGTTCGTCTTCAGGATCGAGGACTGAGATGCGAGCGTGATCTACTTTATGCCACTATCGCCGATATTGTTTCAGCATGCAAACATCTTCTGTTTGTCGATGCGAAAATTCCACATGAGGAATAAACTGTATACTTTAAGAAGAGTGACTCAACTAGGTGACAATGGGTGCAGCAGGCAGGATACTGCATCTCAAGACCTTTTATATGCTGGTATATGCATGCAATGGAAGGGTCGGTGAAGCCGACTGATTGGTGGTGATGAATGGGAATAAAGGTATGGGATGGGAAGGGGCGTGGTTTGATAAGGGTTTTGGGGAGAGGGTGAATGAGTGCATGGTGATGGAGGGTTGGGAAGAGGGGTTGTGGCCAAGGGTACAGGGAAGCCATGATGGGTGTGGTCAATGTGGTGTTTGGGGGGGGGAGGGATCAAAACATTCACTGATGGCCTTGGTCGTGGTTATTCAACTCGCTTGCATTTTTTTAAGCTTACACAAAATTAAAGACAGAGTATGAAATGGAATTACTATCTGCGAGGATACTCTTTGCGATATTTTTTTTCTCTGAAAACCTATTGTTTATAGAATGCACGGTATACATATATAATAATAATAATAATCGACGAGCTTAGATACGCCCGAACTTACCCGACGCCATATTTAAGTCCGGTGATTATTATCTGTGGAGATGCGGAATACTTGTATATCCCTCCGCGAAAAGTTTTATTTCTTAAGAATACACAACACTGATTTAATTGCTAACAATCCAAGGCAGCAAGCAAATATTTTAAATAATTTTTTATTTGCACCACATATTCCCTAGACTTTAAAATTAAACTATATAAATGTGAACACAATATATTGTTTTTAAACAAGTTGTGACTCCCTACTTCCAGCTTTTTGTTCATTTGATTTCGCTGGAATCGTAAAAAAAATTTGAAATCGGAAAAATTTTAAATTATGAAATTAAAACAATCGAATGTATTAATTATATATATATATTATTTATATATAATTAATTGGCATATGTCTCGGTAACACAGTCGGCTAGGGCGTCCACCATGCTGGGAACACAAGGTTTGGCAGTTCGTTCCCGCATTGCACCAGACGCACACCCAATGTGACAGACGACAGTGGCACACTCTAGCAGCAATAGGTAAGTGACATTACCGGCACTAGTGGTGCACTCTAGCAGATGAGGAGAGATCTACCGCAGACGAAATCCAACATGGCAGGTGGAAACAATATGGTGGATGAAAACAAAATGTTGGCCGTGACGTCATTCAAGATGGTAGACGGCACCACTGCACCTCAGTCTCCAGCAATTGCCCTTGGACTACCATTTTTCATCTACTAGCACTGTTAGCTGTCTCCGCGAACACTGTACATCTGTCGACACCAGCCCACATAAAATCATCAACATGGTAACGCGAATTATTCAACACTGTGCCAAAACTAACTGACACGGTGGTAGTGTAGTGGTTAGACTGCTCCTCTGCAACACAGGTGAATCGGGTTCAATTCCCGGCGGAGTAACTTCCGGATTATCGCAAGTAGCGATCCTGTGGGGCAATGGCGCATGTTGGCGTGTTTCCTCGGGGATCTCCGTTTATTCTGTCCCTTCATTCCATCAGTGCTTCATACTCACATCACTTTATCCTTGTCGGCTCTCAAAACCTCGATGTTAAGAGCCACTCCATCCTATGATCTTTATTTTATTCTGAAGGAGGAAGGCATGCAAGAAGAGGAATGGAAGAAGACGGCATAACCATCTGCAGCTCACATATATTCCTTATGTTCACTGTACCTCATGATAAGTGTGTGTGTGTTAGCAGATGAGAGACACCTGGTGTGCGACATCGGCCGGAACTCTACAGCGACGTGCGACGGCACAGATCAGTCCATCGTCGGGGAGTTCTCGCTGCTGCCCCTGGCTCTCATATTCATCTCGCATTTGCTGATCGGCATCGGTTTTGTGCTCAACGTCGTGCTGGGCGAGACCTACATCGATGACCACACCAAGCGTGAGAACACTCCCATGATGCTTGGTGAGTCCACCCGCCTTTCATGTTCTCACACTTCGTCCACACCTGGTGTGGCCTGGCACTAAAGATAGCGTTATCTGGAAAAAGAATTGGTTAATATTTATATTGGTTATTTATAAAAGTATTATTTTACAAATCATTAAATCGAAGGAAAAATGCCTATTTTCATTACATCGGAGTCCTATATGATATGTTCTAGCAGCCTGGCATCGCTTCGCTCAGGTTTTATAGAGCTATTAAAATGCATACCTATTTGAGATTAACCGTGACTACCCACGACTATCTGCGACTACTTGTGAATATTTGCGACTACCAGTGACTACTTGCGACTACCCGTGACTACTTGCGACTACCCGTGACTGCTTGCGACTACCCGTGACTACTTGCGACTACTTGACAATTTGTAATATTAAGATAATATTAAGATCCACTTAGTTACTGCAGCCCCACATGATATATTTTATCTACTGAGCCACTGCGGCCCTACTAATGATATAGCTCTAGCCTCTCAACCACTGTGTTCGCACATGGGATCGCTCTAGGCAATGCGCCAAAGCGACCCCACTTGAGAGTGTTCTAGCCACTAAGCCACTGCGGCCCCACTTGGCAATAATCTACCCAATGGGCCTCTGTGGCCCCACATGTTATATTTATATCCGCTGAGCCACTGCGACCTCACTTGAAATCTTTCTATCCATTGAGATCGCTCTAGTCACTGAACCTCCGTGGCCCCACTTGAAATATTTCTATCTACTGGGCCACTGCGGCCCAACTTGGGATCGCTCTAACCACTGGGACACTGTGAGCCCACTTAAGAGTGCTCTAGCCACTGGGTCACTACAGAACTACTAGTCTTTACTCTCCCACTGGAACTCTGTGGCCCAATTGGGATCGCTCCATCCACAGGGCTACTGCATCCCCAATTGGGATTGCTCTATTCACTGGGCCACCGCAGCCCCACTTGCGACCACTCTAACCACTAGGCCACTATGGTCACACTTGAGATCTCTCTATCCACTGAGCCACTTCGGCCTCACTAGGTATCGATCTAGTACCTGAGCCTCGGTGGTCCCAATTGATATATTTCTATTCACTGAGCCACTGCGGACGCACTTGGGAGTGCTCTAGCCACTGAGCCACTGCATCCCTACTTGGGATCGCTCTAGTCACTGGGCTTCTGTGGCCCCACTTGAGCTCTTTCTATCCACTGGCCGCTGGAGACACCTTTAGGATTTCTCTAGCCACTGAGCCACTGCGGCTCCACTTGAGAGTGCTCTAGACACTTATCCACTGTGTCCCCAAATAGAATCGCTCTAGCCACTATTGCAACTGCATCCCCACGTGTTATATTTCTATCCAATGAGTCACTATTTCCTCACTTGGGATCGCTCTAGCCACTGGACCACTATGGCTCAACTTGGGATGGCTCTAACCACTGAGCCACTGCAGCCCCACTTGGCATCGCTCTAGCCACTGGGACTCTGCATCCCCACTTGGGTTCGCTCTAGCCACTGGGCCACTGCAACACCACTGCAGCCCCATTTGAGAGTGCTCTAGCCACTGAGCCACTCCATCCCCAATTGGGATCGTCCTAGCATTGGGCCACTGTGGCCATACTTGAAATCTTTCCATTTGTTGAGCCAGTGCGGCCCCACTTGTGATCGCTCTAGCCACTGGGCCACAGTGACCCCATTTCGGATCGCTCTTGCCGCTGGACCTCTGTGGCCCCACTTCATATATTTTTATCCACTGAGCCACTGTGGTCCAACTAGTGAACTCTCTCTAGCTAATGAGCCACTGTGTCCCTAATTGATATATTTATATCGACTGAGCCACTGTGGCCCCACTTGATAGTGCTCTAGCCACTGAACCACTGCCTCCAACTTGGGATTACTCTAGCCATTGTGCCACTGTGTCTCCACTTGATATATTTCCATCCACTGAGCCAATGCGTCCCCACTTGATATATTTCCAACCATTGAGCCAATGCACCCCCACTTGAGAGTGCTCTAGCCACTGAGACACTGCATCCCCACTTGGTATCGCTCTAGCCATTGGACCAATGTGTCCCCACTTGGGATTGCTCTAGCCACTGAAACATTGCGGTTTCACTTGGGATCGCTCTAACCACTGGGCCATTGTGGTCTCACTTGGCATCAATCTCCCAACTGGGCCACTGATACCCTACTTGGGATTGCTCTAGCCACTTGGCCTCTGCATCCCCACTTGTGATTGCTCTAGCCACTGGGCTACTGCGGCCCCACTTGGGATTTCCCTTGCCTTTGAGTCACTGGGGCCCCACTTAGCATTACTCTGCCCACTGCGCCTCTTTGGCCCTACTTGATATATGCTTGAATCTGGAAGAATGTAGTTTTCTAACAGTGAAAGAATTATAACAATTGGCCCTGTAGTTTTCAAAATTAGCCGAGACATATTAACAAATAAACCAATAAATAAATCACATTACCTCTTAATAATATTATTATAGATTTAATTACTTGACAACTGTAAAATTGCTTGGAATAGGTCCAATACAATGTGAGGACACAAAGCATTGCAGAAAGATATGGTGCCTATTTTGTATGCATGTTGCCATAGTGAACAAAGTAATTTTTTATTTAATTTTTCTTTTCAAATCAGAGCTTATTTGTAGTATAATGTAGACTCCAGCACACCAGGCTGCAAGCTGAGGATCTGACAATCTGAACTTCACCTAAAAATTTCCAGTGTTTCGCTCAGAATCGTACGTTTCAGCCCAAAAGCCTTAAAATTTCCCATCTTCCCTAAAATTTTCCCATTATTTTAACCTAATAATATCTAATTGTTCCTTAAAAAGAGCCATACCCTAGAGTCGATACCTAGTAGCAAAACCACATTCCTGCAAAAACGAGCCAATTCAGGTGATTTACGGGGCTCATACCCTCTAAACCAAAAATAAATTTAAAATTATTTTATAAAATAAAATATATTTTTTATAGTTAAAAAATTTAAAGATGTAAATATCAAGTGTTATAACATCAGACTCGTCTTTACAAGGTGCATACGATTGTGATGTCATACCGCCATTCTGTCTTATTTTTTCCATGCTCTATCATTCCGTGTTGTCTCCCATTCTCTTTCCCTCTTTTCTCTCATTCCATCTCTTTTCTCTCTCTCTTACTCGCTTGTTTCCCAATTACTCACGTTCGTTTTCTCTCTATTTTTTTAATTCCACCTATTACTCTTTCCTTTCTCTCTTGTCTCTCTGATTGTATCTATTTTCTCTTCCCTTTCTCTCTCATTCCATAGGTTTTCTCGGAGTAGTGCCTTTTTTCTTTCGTTCTTTCTCTCTTTCATTCCGATTTGTTTTGTCCTCATTCCGTTTCTCTCTTGTCTCTCACATTCGTTCCACACCGCCGTATACATAGATCCTTCTTCACCTGCTAGAATGCGCGAATCGCCTATATGTATATTTATTTACGAATCTAACGATGCAATTTTCCATACACGGGAATATATATAAATAATTATTGTAAAGTACAATCCAGGCAGGATTTCGTAAACCATATTCGATTTACAATATTTTTTTAAATCCATATTTTTTCTTATTATTCAACATTATTCAATTTGTTTTTTAATGTTGTACAAAAATTAAGTCGACTAGCCTTGTAACCGCGCACATGCCGACAGGTCCGCCAGGACAAACGCACCAGATGTGACATGTGCATGCAGTGATGTTGGTAAGAAACGCATGGGGAAAGGAAGGGAGGCCAATGACCACAAGGCACTCGGCTAACCAGCCTTGTCAATCAGACATCTATGAAGCGATACATTTATAAATAATTAACGTTATTTAAATTTATTTCATTTATCATTTGAAGAAATACTTTTAAAAATCTTTGAAAAATACAGTAAAATGTATTTTTTAACCATTTGTAATGTAATAATCGGTTTAAAATGTTAAATTATGTAAATATCCCACTTTCCAATGACAGCAGGGAACATTTTGAAAAGAATAAATCTCACTTTCGGACAGTATTTGAAGCCAGAACCTTTCGGTTACAAGTCGAGCATGCTAGTCACTAGACACAGCGTGTCCAAGATATGAAATATTGCCTTAATGTTGTATATAAACTTCCAAGCGAAATTTCGAATTCCTTCTTACAATTACAGAGATATTTCTAATGTTTAGTTATATTTTTTCAGTCAATGCATGTATTGCTTAAGAATGCTATATTTTAGAGTGGTTTTCGTTTATTTAAAGGCAAGCGATATACTGTATTAAAACCATTTTGTTATGTTCAGTGTGATGATGGAATGATAAGTTGATAATGGTAATACGAGGATATATAATGACGATCATATGATGATATGGTGATTATGATTATGATGATATGGTTTATCTGAATATTTCGCTGGAATATTTAATAAGAAATAATTATATGGTTGTTTTGTTGTTATGTATGGTATGAAGGATAATGCTTGGTATAACAAATATGGTCTAATTTAATTGATTGTAGATATTGATTGTTGTTATGTTCTTTTTAGGTATTTGAGGTATTACAAATTAAAACGTTTTTCTGACAGAATATGTAGAAAAAATATATGTCGACATTTTTATTTTTATCTTTTATATATATTTTTTTTTAGCAGTGACTATGATATGAGCTCAAATATTAAGAGTTAAACATTCTTTCGCTGGGTGGTAGTCGTAATGAATGGATTGATATTTAAAATATATCTTGTCTTTATGGTATGTTAGTTTTGCTGGTAATGTGTCTTTGCAAATGGATGGTATAGTGTAATAGCGTGGCTGGTCAGAATTTGGAATATTTGTTTGGGTAATTGGTATGTTCTGACATTATGGTAGTATGTTTGTTATTAGATGTCATGGCCTGTCTAAATGGGCAGTGTAGCATGATAATGGTCAGTGAGTATTGATGGTTAGAATGTTTTTTTTTTCTGCTGGAGCATTTGAATTGCTGGTTTTATGATGTGGTCTATTGGAATGATATTTCGTTAGGATTGGATCATTGACTATGGTAATATGTAAGGGTGTTCTTATTATTTGGATGTGTATGTGTTTTGCTATTACATGATTAAATGTTTCATCAGGGAAATTCGCTAGACTATTTCATAGGAATGCTTATATGATTGTTTTGTTGTCCTGGATGGTATGAACGGAAGTGTTTTGGTATAACCAATATGATGTAATGAATGGATTGTAGGTAGTGTTCAGGTATTTTGGGATATTACAAGTTAGAATATTCTTGTCTGGAAGAATATATATAAATTATTTTGGTGTTTTTTTTTTTTTTTTTTTTTTTAGCAGCGACTATGATATGCCATCAAATTAACAAAAGATTTTTTTAACAATTTTCAATGGACATATGAAGGTTTGGGCTATATGGTTGTTTGGTATAACATTAAGTTATGATTGGGCATTGGGGAAAAGTTGGTCTACATATTTAATTAATAATAATATTGTGATACGGGTAAAGTCTCTGATTCTCTAGATAAAACATTGACATATCGGGATCTGTAAAAAAAAAAAAAGAAATTATTATACGAGTCTGAAAAATAAATAAATCCATCAAACAATTATTGCAATATATCATGGATTTTAAAAATAAGTTTTAAGGGAGTGGTTTGTAGGAGTTGAGATGGCTCAAACATAACTATTTATTATGGTGAATGCTCTCTAGTAAATAGAATATCCTAGTATGGTGGTAACATGATTGTGAGGAGTGTTCAAAATGTTTGTCTATAGAAGAGATGAAATGGAATACTGATAGCGAATGTTCTCTAGTAAATGGAATATCTTGGATGTGTATAGGTAAAGGCTGGTAGAATGTTCGAACCTATGACCTTCCGAATGTGTTTGAATATATTATTTGCCTTCCAAATATATACGACTAAGGTAAATAGGTAGTTTATTTCTTGTTTGTAAGATGTATATGGGGTTACTTTATTTTAGAGAGTTTTGCATAAATATTTTTTAAAAAGTAATGCTTCATAACCTTTATGATGTGTTTGGTTACCCATGGCTGGATTTTAGATAATATATATTGTTCCCTCGTATGTTACTACATTCACGAAAGGTATAAATAGTTGGTGTGTTTAGGTAAACGATACTGGTAGCAAGTAATGGATGTTTAGGTATTTTCTTCATCCTGTTTGTGTGTGTGTGAGGAAAGTATAGTAAGAACGGATATTTACATTTTACACTAGAAATGTTGGTTCGCATGAGTCTTTGACACAACGTTCAGTGACAGCCAATCCTTCAGTATTCAAAACCTCTCGAGGTTTTGGATATGAAGTAATTCTGCAAACATTTTGTGTGGCAAGAAACAAAGATGCTACGACGGCGTAGTGGAAACACATTCCCTCCGGGCAGTGTACATCGACAGAAGCCTTCCTACCAGCAATAAAGGTCAAAGGTCCAAGGCCAAGGGTCGGTTTGGACTATTAAATTTGCTTGGTACACTTGAGTTATCATGTATGGTATTTTGGGTGATATGTTTTCCAGAATATATGTCATGCGATTATTGGTGTATGTCGAATGGTGTGGACAGTATGTTTGTGTGTCGGTGAGTCCTGTAATGCTAAGATATGCTTGAGTTAAAAGTGTTTGGTATATGTGATTATTGTATTTTGACTGGTGTCAGCCGGCATGGTGTATGGTATGAGAAGAATTTGATTGTGTCACTGATATGGACTGTATGTTTACGTAGTATTGTTTGTGTGAACGAATGGTCGAGTTATACTAGAGTTATAGCGGGTGGTATGGTTTGTAGGTATAAGCAATGTTGGTTGGTAGAACAACTAGAATGCGTGTTCGGTTATGTGCTGACCTCAGCTGTATATTTGCTGGACTTATGATCGATATTGTGCTTGGTGTACTGGGTGGTGCAGTTGAATTACATTTTTTCTTCAATTATAGGAGATGGGGTGTTGGGTGATCTGGTATGACTTGGGCTATATAATGGATGGTATGGTGATCTAGTGACTAGTATATATTTGACTGGTGTCGATCAGTAGAGCAGAAAGTATGAGTGGTATGTACATCTTTGGTAAGGCCAGTGTGAGTAATAAAGCTCCAACATGCAAATAAAATACTTGTAAATTGCATAAGTTAAATCTCAACAATAAATTAAAATTCTGAATATAATTCTTGGATAGCAAAAAATAATATATGTAAGTTAATATGTACATATACACATAATGTTAAACTTAAAAAGAAAAACGAACTGCTGACCTCTGTAAGCATGTTGTTGGTCGGTAGATCAGATGGCATGTGCGAGTTATATTGTGTGAAACATTGAATGTTATGGTGCCTGCTGGCAAGTATATATATAAGCAGCCGGGTTCATTTCATGGAGCTGTTTAACAGTGGCTGTCGTGAAAATTTGTCGAGAAGAAAGTATGGCCAAGGGTTCTGATTGGATGCTTGCTAGCATAGACAGTCTTGAGCTGTGTATAACCAGATTATATTCACTAGAAGAAAAGTGACCATGTTGGTGTAAAGACACTATGTGAATGGTGTAGAAAAATTTAAGGTGCTTTTTATGTTTGTGGTCTGAAGTGTGTGACTTAATATATATATATATATGTCTTTAATTTCTCGCTGGTGTTGAAACCTGGCTACTACCCTTAATATATAGAGAATATTATGGTGCTTGATTTATTCACATAGAAGTACATAAAATAAAATCCAAGTTGGATAGTTATGCTTACAAAAATAGTTGAGTTAATAAATTATTTACATCATGTAGTACTTAGTCTTGATGAGAGAAGACCTGAAATGAAGTTGAGATAACTTTTTTTGCTTTACTACTCAACATACAATTCAGTACAACTTTAAAAAAATTAAATTTTTAAAATGGTATAATTAATATAGTTTTTTTAAATTTTTCTATTAAACCTATATCGTAGGGTAACCAGTCTGTTATAAACAGATCTCGTTAAAAAGTAAAAGATTATTTTAAGCTAATTATTACGATTGTATAGGGCTTAAACAAATTAAAATCCCCGGGGTTTTAAATGATGCTTGCAAACTGAATTTCAGGGGATTGTCTCAATTCTAAGAGTTCACAAAATTATATTCGCATATGGATGTGCATATTCACATGCTTATGAGCCTAAAATTTTGCTACATAATTATTTAAAAAGAATATATAAAAACTAATCTGATGCGAGTCAAGGCACATATGACTCAAACTCTGACTGAAAACCAAATGATTTTAATACAGTATATCGCCTGCCTTTAAATAAACAAAAAACCGCTCGAAAATATAGCATTGTTAAGCCATACATGCGGTGAATAAAAAAAATGCAACTAAACCTTAGAAATATTTCTGTAATTGTACGAGGGAATTCGCCAATTTTGTATGGATGTTATATGCCACATTAAGGCACAACTTGACGCCTTGGGCACACTGCAGTCTAGTGGCCATCATGCACGACTTGTCTCCCAGAAGCCCTGGGTTCAAATCCTGTCTGTGCATAAGATTCTTACTTTTTTTTTAAATGCTACCAACTGTCATTGGAATGTGTTAAATTTACATAATTTAAATTTTTTAATCGATTTCTACATTACAAATGCATTAAAAATACATTTTACAGTACTTTTCAAAGGTTTTCTCAGCATTTTTAAAATGATAAATTAAAATAAATTTAAATAATTCTACTTATTTATAAATGTATCGCTTCATAGATGTCTGATTGACAAGGCCGGCCAGACGAGTGACTCACGGTCATTGGCCTCCCTTAATTTCCCTGCGCGGTTCTTTCCTACGTCACTGCACGCACATGTCACAGCTAGTGCGTTTGCCCTGGCGGACCTGTCGGCATGTGCGTGGTTACAAGGCTAGTCGACTTAATTTTCGTACAACATTAAAAAACAAATTGAATAATGTAAAATATTAAGAAGAATATAGATTTAAAAAATAATAATTTATTGAAAATCGAATATAATTTACAAAGTCCTGCCTGTAATGTACTATACAGTAATTTTATATATACCTTCTCGAGTATGAAAAATTATATCTTTAAATTAGTATTTAAATATACACATTGGCGATTCACGCACTCTAGCAGTCGATGAAGGAACAATGTTGGCGGCAGTGTGAAATGAATGTGAAAGACAAGAGAGAGATGGAATGAGAGAAAGACAAGGCGGAATGAAAGCGAGAGAATGAAAGAACAAAAACTGGGAGGATACTGAGAAAACCAATGGAATGAGAGAGAAAGGAAAGAGAGAAATAGATGGAATGTGAGAGACAAGAGAGAAAGGAACGAGAGAAAGAGGTGGAATGGGAGAAAAAGAGAGAAAGCGAATGTAAGAAATTGGGATACAAGATCGAAAGAGAGAGAAAGAGATGGAATGAGAGACAAGAGAGAACGTTAAAGAGAGGCAACACGGAATGATAGAAAATGAAAAAAAGGAGACAGAAACATGGTATGACATCACAATCGTATACTTCTTGTAAAGACGAGTCTGATGATATATAACACTTGATATTTATGTCTTTAAAATTTTAATGATAAAAATATATATCAAATTTTATATAATATTTATAAATTTATTTTATTTTATCGATTTCTCAGATACTTCATAGTTTTGGTCTAGAAAGTTTAACGAGCCCCGCAAAGCACCTGACTTCGCTCGTTTTTGCAGAAATGGCCTTGCTACCGCATATTCTAGGACTTGGCCTTTTTTTTTTTTTTTTTTTTATAAGGAAAAAAAGGGACATTTTTAAGGAAAAATGGGGAATTTTTAGGGAAGAAGGGAAATTGTAAGGAATTTTGTGCTAAATCGTACGGTTCCGAAAGAAAAACGGGAAACTATTAGGTCAAGTTCAGATCCTCAGATCGTCAGCTTGCAGCCTGATGTGCTGGATTCTACATTATCCTACTACTGAGAATTTATATAAAAGAATTTTAAAAATATTCGATACCTGAAAAAAACTGTTGATTTTGTTAAAACATCATTGAAATATATCGAAGATTTATGTCGATATATGTTTGATATAATCTTCACTCCAATGTATAGGTATTTTTTCTCAACAGCCCTATCTGGCACAACGTAACACATACTAGGCTTGTCAACTGTCCTGTATTGTAGAGCATTTCCCATATCCTGAGGCTGAAAGAGTAAATTTCGTATGGACATATGACAGGACGTCATATACTGCGCGTTCAGCAATCATTTGGCACAAATTTAATGGCTGGAAGGTTCGCCGGGGTAAACGTTTTGATAAAAGAAACATATGTCTGGAAATATCCCCTACCGACGTACAGGCGCCAAGTGATGTGCGCACCATTTGAATTCGGCACACTGCCTGAGCCAATCAGGTGTGCGCGGCCAGCACGCCCCAAATCCCCGCGCTCGAAGGCAAACAGCTAGTCGCAGTACATACACAAACACAGAGATGTGAAGCATGGCTAACATTTACAGGAGCTGTTCTAAGTGACGTCCTCCTGTGACGATTAGTTCGTCACATGCTTCTGTTTGCAACATTTCGAGAGTTTCCGGTGATTTGTTAGTAGTTTTCCGTCAAGGTTGTCCTAGTACGTTTCTATCATAGGTTTTTAACTGTAATTTGGTACAACCTGTTGCCTCTTTGATATATCCCTTGTATCCATTGCATCTTATGCATCTGTGGTATCTGCTGAATCTATTTTAGCTCCTATACTTAGTTTTAAAAAGTACGCAATTTTTAATAGTGTGGTTTTTGTTGGCGACAATAGAGGCGCTGGTGTCCGTGGTAGCAGAGTAGCAGCTGTGACGTGTGAGAGAGTTCTTCTGTAGCCGCCGTCAGTGACGGCTTGGTTTTTTTGACCTCGGCTTCGGTGTAGTGATGTCTTTTGTTATTTGTGCCGTTTTGACAGCTTTTGTGAGTTTAATGGTCCTTCGATTTTTATATATTTCGTCTTATGAAAATTTCGTCGTGTTTTTTTTTTGTGTGTTTCGTTTGGAATCGTTGATTTTGAACGTGGGTACATGCCGCAGGCCTTTCTATCTCCTTTAAAAAAAAAAAAAAAATAGTGTGCGAGACTGTTGGGAGCGAGACTTCGCGTTGGGGCTGTTTCGAACTATGTGTCGTTTTAAAGAGTGTTGGTTCAGCCATCTTGTTGAACTGTCTTGCAGTAGTCGTGGCCTTGGGTATGCTTGCGAGTTTTCGCCGAATGCTGTTCCAACCCTGGGTCAAGGGCAGTGTTCCCTACACCGTCTTTGAACGTGATCGCGCACAAGCTGTTGGTATGGGCGTTGGTGGCCGAGCCTCGGACCTAGACGAGAGGCAATAAGACCGCGAATGGAAACGGTTGTGAAATGCTGTGACAGCCCGAAGCACTGTATGTGGAACTGGTTAACTGTTCTGATTATGAACTTTCCAGTTTGCGTAGATAGGGAGTATTAAGCGGCGATCACCACGGAACAAATCTCGCTGTTTTGTAGTGGTTAGCGTTTATGGTCGCGAGGTCGGTAACAGAACTGTACCCCCCCCCCCCCACGTTGGCAGTAATTCCTAACGAATTATGGCTTAACTGAATTTAATCGAATACGCTGGAGACTCGCGTCCTTATTTGTGGCTGTTTGTTTGAACCGTGGCTGTCGAACGAGTGAAATTCCGAATGGACACGAAAGTGATATTTGTTTGCAAGTACAGCGAAACCGGCGAGTCACGTAACCTGCATGATTCCCAGGGCTGTCGCCTGTGGAGGAGCTCAGGATCGCCGGGTCCTTCGTTGGAGCGCCGTTCAACTGGACGTGTGGGCAACCAACGCGCTAACGGATGACGGGCACAGAACATCCGAGAAGTCGAACTGCAGTCGGCGCTTTGCCATTTTCTCGAGAGCGTCGCAAGATGACGCCGTGCGTGCAGGGACTGTATCTACGTTCACACCATTACGCCCGAATTAGACCAGGGCGGGTTTACTTACAATTATTCAGACCTGCCGGTAGATGTTTAAAAAATACTTGATACCCAGCGTGTTCTAGTGGTAACAGTATTAATATTAAGGTTATAAATAATCACAATTAATGGGCGAATGTAAGAACATTGGTCAGCTCTAAATTCATGAACTGCAGTAAATGTTACGTATACAAGTTTGTTGCCTTTTAATTGTAACAGCGTAACTCAAAAATTTTACCGAGTTTAATGACCAAGAGTTGGATGGGGCATTCAGATGAATAAAATATTTTATGTTAAGTATGAGGCATCTTACCCTCTGGCCATTGGTCGGCGGTTTCGATCGGTCGTATGGGCAGGCATGGCTGTTGTTGTTGTTGTCCATCCAATCTCTTTACTTTGAATCGCTGACACGTTTCGTATCTGCGCACAAACTTTCGTGTATCTCGTGTTACACATGGCCAATAGAAATGCTCTCTGATATTTCGAACTGTCTGTTCTGGGCCCGGATGTCCCGCGGTTTGGTTCGAGTGTTCATGTGTTAGCACTGTTCTTCGTTGGTTTTCTGGCATATATAACCTCCACTTTGCCGGATCATTCACAGAGCATGTTTCTAACCGACCATCCAGCACGCACCACTGTTCTACATGCTGCGTCGCACAACTTGCCCTTTGCTCTGTTGCAATCCAACAGTTAGCTTGCACTGCCACTACCTCCCGCCACACGTCACTCACAAGTACATCTTGATTCACTGCACTAAACTGATTTACATGTAACTCGTGTAAGAGATCCGTAGCATCAGGAGGTAGGACGTAGTCCCACTTTGTATCGTCCGTAACGATCGTGCTGCCCCCGGTGTCTCGTGAGAGTTGGTCTGCCAGCTGATTTTCTTTACCGGGGACGTGCTCCGCTGCGAAGTAGTGGCTCTCAGCTTGGCACTCGGTAAGTCGATTACTTGCCGCGTGTCATCAGCGGCAAACTGGTAAATCATGGCTCCCAGCCCCTCCTGATTGGCATCCGTCTGCAGGTATAGCTGCCAGCTTGCGTCATACCATGCTAGCGAGGGACACATGCGGAAACGGTTCTTGACTTCCTGGAAAGCCTTCTCTTCCTTTTATCCCCACACAAATCTGCGCTGCGGTGAAAGGAGATCCGTTAGCAGCGCAGTTACTACAACGAAACCCTCAATAAATTCTCTCAACAATTTTGCTAGTCCAAAAGAACTTGCGTAATTGTTTGCAGCTTTTTGGTCCAGGGTAGCGTTCAATCACCTGTTGTTGTTCACTGTTAGACTTGTTTACGTTCTCCTTCTCGACGTTTCCCAGAGTTTCCAGGCTGCTCTTTCCCAGGTGGCATTTGTTTACCGCACAGGTGAGTGCTGATGCGCTACGTAGCCAGAGATGATGAGCTATGTTCGTGCCCCGCCTGGTAGCAAGTGTAGGGCAGGAACTGGTGATGTTGCCCAGCTCTACGTTCAGTAGAGCGGACGATGATAATGGGGGTCTTATGGCCGACGGTCTACAGTGATCTCTGGATCTGTGGTCTATTTGAAGGAGAGTTTAATTTGAAGACCATTTAAATTATGTCTATTTTTATAACGAACACTTTGCTAAGGGACGAAGTTGTCGGCCACTTCGGACGCCGATGCTAACGCTGATTTTACCCTGCTTGTGGGAGGCAGGCCATGTAAAGAAATACTTTTATTGCTGAAAAGTACACTGATAAATTAATCTACTTTAAGAAGCAGTGCCCGATGTTACTCAGGAGAGTAGAGTCAATAAAAGTCGCCTATTCAATGTGTGGCAGTTTTGTTGATGTAAGGGTACAACCAATTTCACTGCAAAATAATGTATACCCATGCAAATGCGGACCCGGCACTCGAGACTTGCCGGTGGTCGTTGTTGCGGAAAGTAAGGCGAGGGTCTTAAGAAGAATTAAGTGGCTAATGTGTCACTGTACTCATGAAGTCCTGGAGTATTACTTCAGGATGCAAGTCAGGCCTCCCCTCTGCAAAAGATAAATGAAAAAGTGTTCTTGAGTTACTTGACACTATTGAAATTAGATATACAGCCTTAATTGAAGTTCCGAGGGGGGTTTCGCGGGAGCTTATACTGGTAAACGATAAACATAAAACACTCAATGCATGACAAAGACACTTGAATAAAACACTTGTTAGAAGAGCACATTTTGGCTGGAAGGTGGGGTCCTACGCCCCGAAATGCCCGAAGGTGACCCGAATGAAAGACGTACACACATTTACGTAAATCCAATGGGTTTATTACTTTGATTCTGTGAGAACAACTTACGTGATACAGTAGGGCTTAACCCGTCGACGGGGTGACACTGTACAAAATGCACCAAGCCGATAAACACTTAAATGGAAATTATGCCTTACCTGGCGATGCTAACCGAAGGATAGGCGAGATATGGAGAGTCCCGGGCGCAGATCAAAAACAATTCCTTTTAGTTACAAGTAATTGCAGTTAAATGAGTAGACAAAAAGGTTGCTGGCCTCATGGGCGCACGGGAAACACGGAGACGTGGTACAGCATGTCCACACTCTTGAGACACGAAACAATGACTGACTTCGCAGCGCGGCATGCCGGTCAGCGTTCTGGCGGGCAGGCAAGCCTCATGCACTGCTTTCTTACACTTGCAAAACATAAATATAAACTTTCCACTCACCTTGCATTATTGATACGTGCAGAAATAAAACATTTGTGACGAAAACACAAGAGCACAAACACGTTCAGTTTCAAAATTCCTTTTATTCTGTTTTCCTTTAACTCTGTTCATAGGGTTTACCAAATTTTTATTAACATTAAAAACATTTAAAAAAGCAACCCTGGTACCAAATGGCTGTCAAAGCAGGGCGTTCCAATGAAAAAAATTACACATTTATTTATGCAAACGGACTGAAAATTAAATCCAAGCCAATCTATATTAATTCAGCCAAACTTTGAAAATTTTAAAAGAAATTTGTGTCAGACAGGGTGCAACAGCCTTTCCAAAGCCCATCTAAACTAAAAACAATACGTACACACAACTTTTAAAATATACAGTTTAAAAACATTAAAGCAGTTCAAGTACCGACGATACCAAATATAGATGCACTCGAAGATGGGTTGTTATTTAAAGCTTTCAATATAGCGCAAGTCGAAACGGTCCCAATTTAATGCCATGAAGTTTTCACACGAACAGCAGCTAAGAATTTAAATTTATTTCAACAGGTAGACCATTTTAAAGCAAAGTGACTATGGGCACCACATACAAGTTAATCCAAGCCTAATTTTGAAAATTCCAAGGAAATGCCAAACAGAATTTAGTATGCAAGTAAAATAGCGCTCACATAAACCCTAACTCGATTTACCAGAAAATTGCTACAGCATGTCACGAACCCACCTCATCGCGCTACTCATCGTGCACAGCTGCAAACATTTCAGATCGCTTGTTACTAGCGAGGTTTAGGATGTTGAACAGAGGTCATAGTGGACCGACGAGCATAAATACCAGAGGGGTATTTTCGCTGAGCTGACATGAGTAGAAGTGGACGAGCTTTGCTCAAAAGCAAACCTCGTCCAGGCATAAAACATACCAACCAATCAAAACACTGTTACTCGCGCATGCTCAGAAGGGGTAGGGATTGATAAGAGGTAGGCGGGAAAAAGGGAAGGTAGAGGTAGCCAAGGCAATCGTAGGTGGAGCAGCAGTCCAAGTTCATTATACCAGAACAGTGCACTCTATTATGCTGGTGGCACAGGCACAAGCTGCACACAGTGAAACATAACATCTTTAATATCTAATATATAACTCTCGTGAATTATATGCAAATGAAACAAGTAGGAATGAAAATAACAAGAAAACACTGAAACACTTCTGTAACATCCCCTAGGCTATAAGATGGGTTTCCTCTAGTCTTTTGTATGCCTGCATGTCCTGGCGTGACATTGCCCTTGTAAATTGGCATATTTTGACATAATAGCACACAAGTTCTATTTTGCCATATGAGTGCGTGTGAAGCACACATGGCAGTATGACTACCTTACACTTTGCTACACGGCACTACTCTTGAATTTCACATGCATCACTGTGGTTAAAAAGTTCGCACTGATTGGGTGTGTTCGACTTCAATTCAAACACGCCACATAAACTACACCGATGCACATTAACGCACGGTAGAGTCTGGTGTCGGCTGCATTGAACTTATTTTACGGCGAACAAACGGTCTGGAAGTTGCTATTGGCGTCAAATGCCCCCCTACTGCGAGGCCGCTGCAGCAGTTTCCACGTCAGTCACAGCAGGAGCACTTCTTCTGCTCCCTGCGACACTGACGTAAGATGTAGGGCGATCTATGTCGTTGAAGCTGCTTCTTTGGATGTTGCCTCGTGCTGTTCTGCCGCCTGCAGTACGCCGAGGCATCCCCTCATGCAGCACATTCCCGGCAGATGTCGTTGCCTTGCTGATCGGCGAGGTGGCAGTGCGTTGGCCGACTCACTCCCCTCGCTATCTCCGTCGGTCTGTACTCTTGCATCCTTGGTCCTGTAGATGTGCCGCATCCAGTTGCGACCCGGTTGAACGACGCCAGTGGGTGGCCGTGCCTCTATTTTGGTTCCCACGCTCAGCCATGCCTGTTTCGCAGCCTCTCAGCTGACGCCGGTTTTATTGCTCTCCGAAGATCTGGTGACCGCGAGCGTGGTGTCCCCCATTGTCTTGCTTGTGGTGCTGCAGCTGTTTCCAGCGCATTAATCCGTATGGTGGCGCTCCCCGATGCCACGCTATCGGACTCTGTAGTGCTGACCATCAGACGTACCCCCTCAAACGCCAATGCATCGGGCGACATCGGGCCTGTCACACTTGCTGGTAACCTTCCTGGACGAAGTGCTGCCACACCTTCTTCCCCGCTGACATCCGCAGGGTTCTCGTCAGAGCCAACGTCATTGTGGGTGTCCTGGATGTCCGTAGTTATTCCTCGCTCTTCCACTTCCTTGCGTTCAATCTTGAGTTGCTTAGGTGCCCTTTACGTGCAGGTGTCGCGGTTCGCTGTAATTTTCTGGACTTACAGTGTCCTCAACAGTGGAACTATCATTATCCGGGACCCTGTCAAACACCGGCGTGTTCGGTGCTGGGATTTGCTCTGCTCCAGGTGGAGGCACCTCCAGGGGAGGTGCTGGACCACCATCCTCATCGCTCCTTGTTCGCAGTTGGTCTTGCGGTGCTGCATCGTCATGGGTGTTCAAAGTGTTCGGCGTATTTCCGTCGAAAATTCTGTCCCAAGTGATTCGCAGGTCGTCACGGTGTGCTTGTGCGACTTTTCTACCCACATGCACCAGGTACATGGTGGGTCCCAGACTTCGTATGTCCTACTGTGGTCCGATCCACTTTGGCGCGAGGCCTGCACAAAAGTAGTGCCAGACGGCCGATTGCTGGTTTGTTCGCAGGTACACCAGCTGATTTGGTGTGATTTCCGGTGGTGGCCGAGTAGTTTCCGGCACCCATTTTTCTGCCTATTCTACCGGGCTGTGCTTGGTGACGGCATCGTATTCTCTTGTCCCTTGGGCCACTGGTTTACATTGTGCTGATGTTTTTTACCGGCGGGCACTGCTTCTCGCCGAGCAAACAAATGTTTTTACCCAGTAAGGTAAACTAACTATTATTTCAACACTTTTGCAATTTGATTCATATGTGCACTCCCTAATGCATATGCTCAACCTAGAGCGAGAAGTTGTCCTTTATTATGAATATGAATCGCTTACCCCTGTTGACTTGGGGTATTGTCCCATTAAATCCTGGCTAACCATTTCGAATGGTTTTCTCGGCTGCATTGCTCGCGCTTGTTAAGCACTGTCAATTCTTCGCGATTTGAATTGATTACACATAGCGCACTTAACGGTGCAATGTGTCAATCCTGACCAGAAAAAACGTGTTCTCACATTACACACCATTTGTTCCGCACCAGGGTGTCTTGCACCTGCACTCCTGTGCGCATGTTCCATCACATTTCCTCTACATTCCTGCAGTACGTACAATCGCCATGTTGTTTTATCTTGCGGTGAACACTTTTCCAAACGATCGTCCATAACTCGCCACCCAATCAATGTTCTCACTTGCGCAAAGTGTTTTCATAGTCGATAAGAATGCCCAATCGGTATCTGCAGTTGCCCATTCCTGACATAGGTCGGATATAAGTATATTGTGCTACGCCTTCAGAAGTGTTGTGTTGTATTCGTGTCCCGCCTAGGAGCAGGTGTAAAACAGGAACTGATGATGTGTCTGGCGCCATGTTTGGAGATCCAACAATGTTGAATGGGGTCGTACATTCGGCGGCCTACGGCGACTCTGGATACACAGTCAATATGAAGGAGAGCTAATTTATTTGTCAGATAAATTGTTTTGAATATAAAATATTTCCTTTTTGGCGAACCCATCGGCCACTTCGCACATCTATATTATCGCTGAATTTACTCTGCTTGAGGGAGGTAGGCCCTGTAAATGCAAAACATGCACTGAAAGACACTTTAAAGTTGATGCTGATATGAGGGCGCAGTACCCGATTAACTCAGGAGAGTTAAAAACAATAAAACATGTCTAATTATGGTATGGCTGTTTTACTACCGCAAAGGTACAATGAAATGTTGCTGCACAAGAGAATACACACCCTTGGTTTAGTGTACCCGGCACTCTGGACATACCGGTGGTCACTACTGTGGAAAATAAGGTGTAGGCCTTAAGTTCGAATTACGTAAAAAGGTGTCTCGCACATGAAGTCCTGGTATGCTACCTCAGGATGCATGGAGCCCTCCCCTCGGCTAACTAAAAGTACTTAAACGTTCCTGAGTTACGTTAACTATTGCGATGAAAGAAAATGCAACCTATATTGAATTGCCAAAGAGGGTAACACGGAGCTTACAGTCTGCCCTGCCGGTTGTCTCGAGTGCTGAAGTCTGACTAACGACATGGCATCGGCTTTGCTGTATGTCCGGCGAATCCGGCGCCAAAATGAATACATGAAAACACGGAACTTAATAATTAACATTATTGATGAAACTGACATCGTACATAATTATGATTACTGAACTAAAACATATTACTCATGAATGCCGAAGCCCCAGATATGGCTAAGAATGTGATGTCACGAGTTTTTCACCACACTTGAAGGGTGATATTAAATTAAATGAAGCCTAAGGTGGCTGATTCTCGATGAATGATTGGAATTTCACTCTTATGATTAACGTATTAATAATGGCGTGTGTCGTAATGGTGATAATTACAGGAATGTGTATGGATATGAA
The DNA here is from genome assembly GCA_029891345.1 of Dryococelus australis. Classification (NCBI taxonomy): domain Eukaryota; kingdom Metazoa; phylum Arthropoda; class Insecta; order Phasmatodea; family Phasmatidae; genus Dryococelus; species Dryococelus australis. Next base: position 21,608,240 of record CM057002.1, read on the forward strand.
GACACACAGATTTCATCATTAGGGCGGAGCTATGCCCTGTCTTCTGTGATATGTTATAAACTCTCTATGCTGGAGCGGGAAGTTTCCCTAGTTATTTGTGGTGCAATCACTGCTAAAAATTACTGAAAAGGCTCTAATTAATTACTGCAGCTAGGGAGCAGCTCACCACTTTGCTCTTGCTCCTGGAATGTGATTCCCCGTCTTTTAATGCCACTTGGAGCCACATCGCACTCCGAATCCGGCCACGGGGCCCATCGACATCGTGCACATCGAAAAGCTGTGGGAATAAACGGCGCTGCTTATCCCAGTTTTTCATCCAATAGCTGTTGCATCCAATGGTCGTGACTTCCCAGGACACACTCATTTCGGCCACATATCCATTCATCACGAGAGTTACCTGTTGTGATGAATGTCAAATATTATGATTTGTGGCCGTGAGTCGCAGGGCAGCAAGAACATTGTAAACACTGTTCTTGTCTACCTGCAGTGATAGGGACCCTGACCTAATGTCGATTGGTCGAGTGTTGCTGAGTGGTTGATGCATCTGCGATGGAACAAATGGCCGCAAGGAATATGTGGACATCAGGAACACGTCAAGTACCTCATTTTCTACAATGGTCACTTTGTTGAGATGTGCTTCGTTGTGTAACAGATCTTGCATGTCAGGCGGCAAAATGACCTCACGTTCAGCATCATCGTGTATGATCACCTCCTAATTTGGAGCCTGGGACAATGTATCGGCGAGTTCATTCTCCCGCCTGGGGATGTGCTCTATGATAAAATCGTAGGCTTGCAAGAGCAATGCCCACCGGGTGTGTTTACTGCGAACCTCACGCATCGTGTGTAGCCACACTAAGCACCTGTTGTCTATGAGCAAAATAAACCTACAATACTCCAAATAAGGGCGATATTATGTGACCACCCAGATAATAGCCAAACATTCGCACTTGTTGACGTCTTAACATATTTCGGTTTATCCTAGCTTTGCACTTGCGAAGTCTATTACTTGCTTTTCGCCATTCTCATTGTACTGGCAAATTACTCCATCCAGTTCTTCTTGACTTGCATCTGTTTGCAAGTGTAAGTGGCGTGTTGGGTCATACCTTGCTAATGCGGGGTATTCTCTGAATTTGGCCTTAATTTCTTGGAACCACTTTTGCTGCTTGCTACCCCACATGTATCTCTTATGTGGCGATAGTAAGTCTGTGAGTAGCACAGTTATTATTGCCAGAACGCACTTCAGCCCGAAGGGAATTTCGCAGAACTGGTATCGGGTGCCGTCCGGTGCAGTAAAAGTGATTTTCTCCCTGTTTTCCTGGCGTACAGGGATCTGCCAGAATCTGCTGTGCAGGTCTAACAACATTACCTTTGCTCTGCCCAACGAACTGAGTGCATTCTTTATGCTAATGTAGGGTGTGAGCACTTTACATGATGCAGAAACACCACGTCCCATCCTTTTTCGGTGCGAGCATAATGGCTGAATTGAATCGACTCCTAGTTGGTTCAATTACTCCATAAGCCAGCATCTCTGCAATCTGTTCACGAATAATTTAGGCCTGGTGCGGAAGGCAACTACGGATACTAGAGTAAATCGGCCTTTCTTGCATAAGCGGAATTTCATGCCCGGCAGCAGTAGTTCGGCACAGCGCATCGTGTTTTGCGAATTTCCTTTTTCGCTCATCTAGCACATGCTGAAACGTGACTTGGTGCTCTACTGGAATACCGGGTTCAAATTCCATCAGCATTACTCTCGGCGTATTTTCTCTTGTCCTACTATCTATGTTATACACTGTTCTCTGCTCCTTTGCTCCTAAATGTATCCTTCGCTCTGCTTTCTCTGCTACAGTATTCTGCTGCGTTAGCCAGGGCAGTCCGAGCATCGCATTCTCCATTATTTCTGCTGTTATAATTGTGGTAGTTATCATCTCCAGATCAAATACTCTAACAGTCACTGTCCCTTGCCCTATTGCAGAATAACTCTGTTGACCGGTGACTAACCTAATCACATGGCTGATTGGTGTTATGTTCCATTTATTCACAAACATTTGTTGGCAAAGGATATGCGAAGTCACTGTGTCGTTTAAGGTGTGACATGGGGAGCTGTTGATGAACACGAGGATTCGTATAAACTTCGCACCACTGAAACTAACCTGGTTTGTCAGCGACTGCTGTGGTGTCAACTCCGTGCTGCTCGGCATTATAGGAGTGGAAGAAGCATCAGACCACTTCACCCCTACTGCTCGTTTCCCTGCTGATGTTCATTTGAGGTGTGCTATTTGTAAAGATGGGGGTGTTCTGGCACTTACTATACCAGTGGTACATTTCTTCTTTGCAGTACAGACATGGCATTCTCTGTTGCTTCTATTTATCTCATTTCACAAAATTCATACTACCTCGCCTTGCACTTGCACTTCTGGTGTTGTCATTTCTGCGCGCACTGTGATCCTTATTTCTTGCAACTGTGAATTTGGTAGGTATAGGTCTTAATTGTTTTGTTTTGTACCGGTTCGCCGAATCGTCCAGTTCCTCTTCTGCGGCATCTTCTCTGCATTCGTGGAGCAATTGTGCACTCGTGGCCTCGCATCGTGGATGACAGGGGCATACGTTCGAGGATAACATCAGCTCATATGAACACCTCTATCCCGCTATTTAGTAACGACACTAATGAGGTGCGATATTCTGGATCGACAGTCTCTGCTATTACATCCAGCACTTCTCTCTCTGGAAGTTCGTTGGCTGCCTGTCCGGTGGTGAAGTCTTAACTGGTATCACATGAACGCTGTGGGCATGTGACATGACGTTGTTCATTTTCTGTTCGACTGTATAGCCCAACAAATGAAATGTGCCCCCTGTGCTGTCACTTGCTCCATTATTGATTGACACTGCTGGTGTATCTCCAAGCCACATATGTTGCATTGACATTTCATGTCTCGTGTGTCCCTTCGCATCCCGTGCGGTCACGTGTGTTAATATTGCGCAGTTCTCCGAAGAACTGCTTCCAGTTGTACTCTGCAATGCCTGCATTCGAAGCGCAGTTCATTTATGGTTTCAATTTCCGTCGGATTTATACTCTCGCGACGACACCTCGCGTTGCAGTTCGCGCAGCTCAGGATCAGTGTGCCCTGGTATGCGCACAATAAATCGTTGCACCAAGTTGGTTGTTGTAAGTTCTGAGAATTTTGGAAAAATTTGCATTCGAAACTGTTTGTGTATCTGCGTCACACTCGCGGTTCTTCGCTGTGAGGTTGCTCGCAGTGTGGTTGGGTGTTTGGCTGGTCTGGCGCTTGCAACAGTGCGGACAGTGTGCAACAGTGTGGACAGATCAGCACCGGGGTGTTGTCTTCTGTCCGGCCAGACATGTTTGTTTACTGACAAGCCCACATGCGCAGCATGGCTGATGCAGGTCGCGGAAGTTCTGCAGTGTGTGGCGCTGTTATGATTTGATGTGGCTGTCCCCGCTCGGTGCGGTGCAGGGGGTCTACGGACAGCACGCTCTCAGCTGTTGCCTGGCATGGCACATGGAGAGCGAGGGAGATGCGGGACACTTTTGTTTATCCTTCTCATTTAAGTTTCTCCTCCTTCTCGCAGTGCGGCAGGTGGATGGGAGGTTGGCGCGCTTGACTTACCCCGGTCCTTTGTCCTTCAATGTTGATGGGGTGGCGGCTGACATCACTGTGTCCCAAAATGACAGCTTCTCTGCACGTTCTCCCTTGCACTCTATGATGGTGGCTGCCCTTGTTTTTCCTATGCTTTTCACACTGTATCACGTGCTGATTTCCTGGTGTATTACAGGCATCTGGATGTCATCCCAAGGCTTTTGTTGTCCAGTTGTGGTACCTCTGTTAATCCCTCATTGCGGGTAGTTGTTGAAAATGGTTCGAAAAATTTTCACAAGTATTAAAAATTTTCAGAAATTTTTGGAAATTTTTGCGGGAGTTTTTCCGTGGTGAAACTGTAACTAGGATGATTTAGTGGAAGGATAAACCACAAAGTTGAGCGACATTTTATGGCAATCAAATTGTCAGAAAGGCGGTATGAATCTGCCACATGTCCGGGCAGCCATTTGACGTAGTCGCGAGGAGTGAAATTGAGTGACTGAGGTTTTCAGGAGCTGCAAATAAATTGTCAGGAGAAATTTGGTTAGGAATGAAACAGTACCTTGGGGGCCAGGTATTGTCCAGCGACAATACTATGATGTTGGAGAGCTGGCGCTGTAATCTCTGGGCCATGTGCCGACGACCAAAGGCAATAATCATTCCGGCGTGTTGCTCCTCATTTATAGTCCAATTAAAAAATATGTCTGTGCAGTGGATTTTTAAGGCGGCCCACAAACCTTTAATAACTGGTAAACGATGAACATAAAACACTAGATGCATGACAAAGACACTTGAATAAACACTTGCTGGAGAGTTCATTTTGCCAGGAAGGTGGGGGCCCATGCTCCGAAATTCCCGAAGACGACCCAAATGGAAGATGTACACACATTAACGTAAATTCAATAGGCTTACTGTAGTTATTCTGCGAAAACAAATTATGTGATACAGTCGGACTTAACCTAACGACAGGGTGACGCTGTACAAAAGGTGCAAAGCCAATAAATACTTTAATGGAAATTATGTCTTCCCTGGCGATGTTAACCGAAGGAAGGGCGAGAGATCAAGAGTCCCGGGCGGCAGATGAAAAGCAGTTTCGATTAATTAAAAGTAATTGCAGTTAAATGAATAGACAAAAAGTTGCTGGCTGCCCGGGTGTGTGGGAAACGCGATGACATCGGACCACGCATCCACCCTTTCGAGACACAAAACAATGACTGACTTTGGAATGCGGCATGTTGGCCAGCGATGGCGGGAAGTCGCTCCACGTGCACTACATTCTTACACTTGCAAAACTTAAACATAACACTGGCACTCACCTTGCATTATTGTTATGTACAGAAATAAAAAAGTGAAGCATAACATCTTTAATATCTAAAATAGAACACTGGTAAATGCCACACGTATGAAACAAGTAGGAAAGAATAACAATAACAATTAAATACTGAAATGTTTCTGTAATGCCCCCTGGGTTGTAAGATGGGTTTCCTTTAGTGTTTTGTACACCCGCATGTCCTGGCGTGACATTTCCCTTGCAAATTGGTGTATTTTATACAGTAGCAAACAAGTTCCATTTTCAGTATTAGTGTGCTTGAAGCACACATGGCCGTGTGGCCACCCTACACTTTGCTACACAGCACTACTCTTGCAATTCACATGCATCGCTACGGTTAGACAGATCACACTGATTGGGTGTGTTCGACTACAGTTCGAACACGCTACATGAACTACACTGGGGTTCATTAATGCCTGGTAGAGTCCAGTATGGGCTGCATCGAACTAACTTTATGGCCTGGCAAACAGTCTGGAGATCGCTTTTGGTGCCAAAGATTAGTCACATTATGAAGGAATGATATAATGTGTGCACGTGGAATCTGTCATATTATATGCATGTGTATGTTTACTATGTCCAGTGTATAAACATTGTATACGGTACTGTAATTTGACTTGTCCAATATCTTTGTACAGCTGTGTATTGAAAAATGTCTTCCGAATGCAATAAAACAAACAAATTCAGTTGTTATTCAAGTTCTACATTAAATTTAGTTTTTATATATGAAAAGAGGACAACGGGAAGTCAAATGTAATATTTAACGTGAATAGGAGCTTTGTGTAAAGATACATGGTAAGTAGGTAAATAAGGCATGAGTTAGTGCAGACTTGAATTCACTGAAAGTGGAAGCTAATTTGTACTGAACATATGTGCATACTTCCATGCATAAATTAATTTATCCAAACAAGTAAACAAACAAGTGAAAACAGTACATTAGTGTGCCATAATGTGTAACAATACATATTTTGTATACTGATATGAAAGATTATATAACATACTGTGGGTGGGGTAAAACACCCAGGATAAAGTTAGGTGAAAAGTCTGAAAGTTCCATAAAATTCTGGGTATAGGTATCAGTGCTAGAGAGAGCACGAGAATTAATCTGAGGTCGTGATGGCCGACGGTCCATGTGGATTTGCTGGTAGTTCCCTACTGATGGATATAGAGCTAAATCCAGTATTGCCTTGTCTAGTGGGAGTTGCCGGCCTCCCCCATACACCATTACACTCAAATAAAGTGGGCTGTTGTGGCCTCCCAACGCCATTAGTAAACAGACACTTTTAGGTTATACTCAACTTACGTGGTCGGGAAGCGGTTGAATCAAATGAAACATGCAGTGTTATCCTTCATGTGGTTTTACTCAATATGACTTCTCATGATGAGCAGTTACATTGGTTATTCGCCATTAGAGCAAGGCGAGCTATGATACTGATAAAAGGCAGGTTGTCTACATGGTTCTCGATGCGGTAAATGCTATCCCAGCTGTATAAAATTCAGCTGGGGTGGAAGCGGCGTTGGCTCCTGGCGAGCAAAAGACAAGGGGTTCTAGTAAGCTACATTATACAACAGAAATTACTGTGATTGGTATAAAAGCATGAAATGCCAGGAGCCCCACAACACGGTGGCCACCTCACGTCCAGCCGGGATCAAGACTAACATGGCGTGGGTGCGAGGCCCTCTCATTGGTGGCGAACTGCCACCAACATCTCACATGACTTCATGTAGAATTAAAACTAAATGATAAATGAGTGAAAACAACTAGCTGTTTGGCTGATGCAATGAGAACACTAGAAAAACCTTATATAATACATAGCAATTTACTTTAAAAATAATTAAGAAAATAAATCTCCATTCAACCAATACACACACAAGGCCCTCTAGCCTCATTTTCAGAGGTCTGTTTAGAAACAGTTTCTGGGTGCCGTAACTCTCCCCTCTCTCAGCAAGTATTTTTAGAGTAAATCAAATTAATACATACATATCGACATGAAACACAGCCCTGAAAAAATACATAAAAAGTTTAATTACACTTTGCAAATTAATGGTCAGGTGATCGACGCACCACGTGCAATGGTTGGCTCTGCTAGCCGCGCATTCAAGTATTGCTAGTAACGACCAGTATGGCGCTACTGTCTTTTAGGTTAGGCTTGGTTATGTCTGTTCCTGTGACATTCACTCACGTAATTAATATGTTGGAAATTCACAAATAATACTCTTGTTTGAAATATCAAGTCTGTTTACCATTTACATGTGTCATTATTAAATGTGTTTTATAGGTGGCGCTCTCTGTGCACCGACCGTTATGACATGGGATCTATGTCACCCTCAAGACAAAGCACACAAGTACACTTAACACAAAACCCTTTAAAATATAAATATATAAATAGTGACTGTTTGTCTCGTACTTACGTGTGTGTTACACCGGAGACATGGGGAACAATATCTCTCATAATAATAATAAAAATACACGACATGTACACTGGATGAAATGTAAACAAACAACCAAAACAAACGCACGTGCGCAGAGTCGTACGGGAGACATCATGAAACCCTTTCCACTTTAATAAAATTCCATACACATTAAAATACCTTTCAAAACACATAGCACTGTAAACACGAACCCTGCAAATAATAAACAAAGCACAAAACACTGCACTACTGCGCATTGAACCGCACTCGTGAACACATTTGGGACAGTGGCTTCGGCTAGAGCCCCCACGTGGTACAGAGTTGTCGTAACGATTCCTCGTTGGCGTCGTGGTGAACGTGCTTAAAGGCTCTGGGACGCAGTCCACGTCAATACATGATACAAATAGATCTTTCTCATAATAAAAAAAAATTATTTTATTAGAATTGTTTAACCATAATCAGCAGAATAAATTTTCAAATTTTTGATGAATGTTTTGTTTGTCTTAGCTTACTAGGTACTTACTAGGTAGGTTAATGTAATATCTAATCAAGAAACGATACCACAAGGAAAAACCTTCGGCCTTTTGTTACTGAGTTTTATTATGAAAAGTTGGCTGGAGTGTGGCACAAGTTGTTCATGCGACTGTGTAAGAAGAGAATCGTGGAGTTATATGCCTTAATACATTACAGTAACATAAAAATATTTTTCGGAAAGAAATTATTTTAAAATACGAAATTAACTTTCTGTCTTAATTTGTGAACCATATAAACAGCAGAGCAGGTTGGTTATTATGACTGCATATATTATTGAAATACAGTTGTTTGTAATGAAATTGTGAGAAATAAAAATTAATTTTTTTCCTTGGGAAAATGTAGTTGGAAAATTTAAAAGGTAGCGGTAAACAGTAAATATAAATTTCAGTATGTATGGAATTTAATTTTTCTCAAAAATAATTTTGTGAAAAATGATACCATTGTGATGTATAAATAATAACAAGTAATTACAAAAACATCAACTGAGATGACAAAATGCATATTGATATATTCAATCTTTAAAAAAAAAAACATGCCCTAGTCAAAGCAGGTCGTTATAAAAATTATAACAAATAGTGGAGACAATTCTGTATTTCTAAACCTAGCAGGGGGGCGAGAGGCCAAGCGAACATTGTTTATTAAGGTCACAATATGACGGCGTTTATTTTTTTCACATTCAGCTGATACTTGGTTGATAAACGTGAATTATCTATTGAATAGCTTTTAGCAGGTTCGATGACTTTAATATCACCACTGTAACCTAATTCGGTAACTTGCCCCAAAATATATCGGCAATATATTCCTTATGGAAATTTACGTGTATATGCAATAAGACTTGGCTACGACCAAATACCTACTGCTGGAGATATTCACTCTTGAAAACGAATTAATAAAAATTTAATCTTGTATTTCCTAAATTTAAAAATTCATGACATTTTTTGTAACGAGATAAGCAAAATACATAATTAAGAGAGGTGGCCACATCATTGCATACAACTTGTTCCCTTCAGGTTTAGAGCATTTTGGTGGTTTTGTTGAATGATACGGACAAATTAACAAAAGTGACAGTTTTGTTGCAACTGTATTTTCCCATTAAAATGTCCAAGATTCCAGTAGCAGCAATGGAACACATAGCACATACACAATATGCCCTACTATATGTACATGGAGGTGAATGTTGTAAGCTACTAACCAAGATGTATAAAGGTAGAGGGCTTAGGTAGCAATGTTCAATAAGACAACACTTTTTTTGTATTAATCTATAGAGACTGTTTTGTATTAGCTGTTATGTCAAACCTGGAGGCAAGAATTTTATACATGAGAGAATAATCACCGCTTGGTATTTTTGTGGAAAAAGGGGGGATGGGGAGATAAGGTATTTATAGTGTCTTACATGGGTGATAAATTCTTGTTGTCTCAGATTTTTGCAAAACGACAATTCACGATTTCCAAAAATATTTTACATAATTTCGAACCTACCACAACTTAAAAACATAATTGGAAATTAATTATCTTTCAATAAACCAAATTTGTGGCAGAAGCCTATATTGGCCATATTTCCACAAAATATTTTAGTTTCCACAAATACTCAAATCCAGTCAGATTTGCGTAGAAATTTATAGCAGTAATCTTCTATGTTAACAGTAAGCAAACAGTGCAAGAAGCCATGTCATTAAGATTTACCAGTGTTAAATGTTTGCACATTCTTAGCAATGATGTCTGTATTTATCTGATGGTCTATTTCCAGCATCTACGAAAAGCAATTTTGGTCTCCTGTACTGTACAACATGAATGTCACTTTGTCTTCGCAGACTGCTTATTGTAATTGTGTATTGCATTATTTCTATAACTTTTCTGGAAAAATTTGCAGCATTTTTCAGTAATAAAATTTTCAAACTTTTTTAAAATAAACAATAAACTTCTTCAGTGTTTCCTTTTGGACAGTAGCAAACTTAATGTGCAGCGGTCAATTAAATCAATTTTTAAAACTTTTCTGAGCATTTTTCAAAATAAAAAGAAATTTTAAGGCTTTTTCACTGACTTTCAAAGGCCAACAAAATTTTTACAGCCATTCATCAAGAGCATTTTTGCAAAGCGTTTCAAAGCTGTTGTGCAGCAATCATAAGTCAGGAGCCCCGCAACTAATTTTCAAAAACCTTTTCAAGATCATTTTTCCGTTTTTACAAGCAATCAGTATACTGGGAAAACATACTCGTCACCAGGCAGCTTGAACACGTGTTCGCAGCGGGATGGAAAGGCGCCTGAATAATGGTCATTTTCTCTCCCGCATAGTGCGACAGAGGGCCAGCCGCGTACCAACACAATGTTTGACCTTGAAGCCCGTGCCAAGAGCAAGACCTGGAAAATGCACGTGTTCACCATAAGAGATACATAGGACAATGGGTACCAGCAACAACACACCCACCAAAGAAGCTCACACGCGGACAACATTTTTACGTCTGTGAGCACAGACTGAGCAGCACAAAGAGCATCTTTTGTGCAGGGTTTGCCCCTAAGTGGAGCGAACCACATGTTGTTGTAAAAGCGCTGGGGTATACAACTTACCTCATCAAGGTCTGCAGCAGGCGCAAGGTGGTCGTACACCGCGACGACCTTTGCCTAGCCATGCATGGACCCAGCGGACATGTTCCTGAGAAAGAGGAAGGGCCCAATGGCGAAGAGCATGTAGCAGAAACGCCCAATGGCGAAGCAGAGGCAAGCTCAAGCACAAATGGGAGTGCTATTCGGCATCTTTTCCCCACTGCCACACCCGGTAGTCATACACCCATAAGGTTGGCAGGAGATGAAGAGGAGCAAGAGGAGGAGGTCACACTGTCTCAAACATATCATGACATTAACACCACATGTGCTGAAAACCGAAGTGAGCCAGACCAGAGTGTCACGACACACAGTGTAGAGACACTTCCTTCGAAAGACGTCGCACAAAGCGAGTCTGTGGGGGCAACTGCAGACCCGATCAGCCCTCAGGGAAGCTGCCCACAAGTCTTCGCTACGACGCCATCGAAGATTATGATATTGGCTGACCTTGCATCAGGGGGACCACATCAGGGGCGCAGGGGAATGTTTATCAGAAGGAGCATCAAGTCCAGCAAGGGACAGCATACCTTTCCCCTCGCCAGAAGAAGGAGCATCGAGGGGCCCGAAGAGCAGGAACAGCATCAGCAGCAGTGATGAGGAGTCGACGGTAGAGTGGGTCTCAACCCCTCTCCACAGCTCCAAGCGTTACCATCTGCATCGGCCAGTGTGCACCACTTGCGATAGGAAACAACCCCCTTCGGCGAGAATGGGCAGCGGTATTTCACCATCAGCAGGGTCATCACCCTGGAGCATCGGCAGGCAGCAAAGCACAGCATCATCGCGGGCTTTACAACCTGAGGCCCCGCAACCAGCTGCGATCGCCAACATCCTGTTGTACCTAGAGGCATGGCAGTCCCTTGGGGGTCTGCGAGGACCAAACATTCACCAGATAGAGGGGCGTTTGACGTGTTCCGGATTTCCACGTGCCCCTTGTGGCCCTCTTCTTCCAACGTAGACATATTAACAACAAGCAACACTCGACCGATCGACATTAGATCGCGGTCTCGATCAGTGCAGGTCGACAAGAACGGTGTTTACACTTTTGTTGGCGCCCTGTAACTCGTGGCCACGGGTCATATGATTTTACATTCATCACAAGAGATAACTCTCGTGATGAATGGATATGTGTCCTAAATGAGTGTGTCTCGTGTAGTCGCGACCATTAGAAGCAACAGCCATTGTAAGGAACACTGCGATAAGCAGTGCCCCTCATTCCCTCAGATTTCCGATGTGCGCGATGTCGACGGGCTCCCAGGGCCGAATACGGAGTGCGAAATGGCTCCGAATAGTGTCAAAAGATGGGGATTCGCATTCCCGCAGGAAGAGTAAAGTGGCGAGTGGCTCCCTAGCCGCATTAATTAATAGAAGCATTTTTAGGAATTTTAGCGGTGATTGCACCACAATTCTCTAGGCAAACCGCCCGCTCCAGCTTAGAGAGTAGATAACATATCTAGTGACGAAATCCGTATGTCGTCACATCCATATCCATTCCTGTTATTATAACCAATACGACACGTGCCGACTTTAATATGTTTATTATAATAGTGTACATGTAATCAGCTATCGAGAATCAGCCACCTGATGTATCATTTGATTTAGTATCACCCTTCAAGTGCGGTGACATACTCGTGACATCACATTCTTAGTCATATCTGGGTCTCCAGCGTTCACGAGTGTGTCACCAATGTGTTTTCGTTTAATAATCATAATTATGTAAAATGTCAGTTTCATTTATCATGTTAGTTATTATGTTCCATTTTTTCATGTCTTCATTTTCGTGCCGGATTCACTGGACGTGTGGCGAAGCTGACACCATGTCGTTAGTCAGACTTCAGCACTCCAGACAACCGGCAGGGCAGCAGTAAACTCCGTGTACCCTCCTTGGCAATTCAATCTAGTCTGCATTTTCTTTCAACGCAATAGTTAACCTAACTCAGGTACTTTTAAGTACTTTTAGTTAGCCAAGGGGAGGTCTCCCTGCATTCTCAGGTAGCATACAAGGACTTCATGTGTGAGACGCCTTTTTACGTAACTGTAACTTAAGGCCTACGCCTTATTTTTCACAGTAGTGACCACTGGCAGATCCAGAGTGCCAGGTCCGCTTAACCAAGGGTACACATTTTCATGTGCAACAACATTTCGTAGTACCTTTTCATAATAAAACAGTCATGCCATAATTAGACGTGTTTTATTGTATTAACACTCATGAATTAATCGGGTACTGCACCCTCATAGCAGCATCAACTTTAAAGTATCTTTCAGTGTATGTCTCCCTCAAGCATAGTAAATCCAGTGATAATAAAGGGGAGCGAACGGTTTCCCTAGTTAATTGTGGTTCTATCACTTCAAAAAATTACTAAAAAGGCTCTAATTAATTACTGCAGCTAGGGAGCCGCTCGCCACTTTGCTCTTGCTCCTGGAATGTGATTCCCCATCTTTTGATGCCACTTGGAGCCACGTCGCACTCCGGATGCGGGCACGGGGCTCGTCGACATCGCGCACATCGGAAAGCTGTGGGAATAAGCAGCGCCACTTATCCCAGTGTTCCCTCCAATGCCTGTTGCGTCTAATGGCCGTGACTTCACAGGACACACTCATTCAGGCCACATATCCATCCATCACGAGAGTTACCTCTTGTGATGAATGTTAAATATTATGACCCATGGCCATGAGTTACAGGGCGGCAAGAAAAGTGATAACGCCGTTCTTGTCGACCTTCACTGATCGAGACTGAGACCTAATGTCGATTGGTCGAGTGTTGATGAGTGGTTGATGCATCGGCGATGGAATAAACGGGCACAATGGATACGTGGACGTCATTAACACCTCAATTATAATGAGAATAATAATACATATGGTACGCAAATACTCAATGTATAATTGTTGCTCAAATAATTTACAGCTAAATAAATATCTATGTTCAATATTACATGTATTTTTTTTTTAGGAATTTGATATAAGTTATTTTTTTATGAGCTATTATTTATATCAGGTGCACAATGAAATGCTGCTCGTATAGTTATGGATTCGAGAGCCAGATCAGAGATTAACTCTTTTTATTTACAGTAATTTTCAAATTGGACTGCCTTTTTATTTTCTTGAAGAACCTTTCAGCGGGTTAAGTGAATATGATTTAACAACATAAAATAAAAAAAAACAGAAAGTAGAAATCATAAGTTAAACAATTTTGTCATCAAGGACAACTGTCTAAAGAACAAAATATGTAAATGTTTTACATAATGAACCTTGTTTAAAACAGTCACATGTAGTCCCAACAAATAATACAGATCTTTCACAAAGCTCTCAAATGAATTTTTATAGCCTGAACGACAATCTACAGAAAAAATTAAGCTGAAAAATAAATGTAGGTAACACACAATAAGACACTTTGTATATACGAATCAAATACTTTTAAATGTACAAACATCGTAATTACCAATACATAATTATCTCCCACCCCCTCCGGTTCTCTATCAAAAACCACGCGGACACAATGGTTGTTTATGCACGATGCTGATCTGCATCGCGGAGAGGACTCGTTACATAGTTACTTTCTACTTTGCATGTCCACTCGAGCCTTCTAAATTTTTCCTTTCAGTCAGTTGCTATCTTTCCACCACTTTTTGAATTAAATGTTGCCATAAAACTAATAAACAGAGCATATACATTTCCTGACTCTCAAAAGTTTATTACTGAAGCTGCAATAGATTACGTTTATAAGGGGCCAATGCTCATTGGGAGGGCCTTAAAATGTGCTCACCTTACTGCGAATAGCCTATAGTTACTTATATAACGAGAATTTCCGGTACTCGTTACTTCGGATTATGCGTGGTAACGACTATAAAAGTAACGAGTAGTTAATTTCCGCCCATCACTACTGAGTATTCATTACTGTTAGTCGTTATTTTTGTTACTACAGCGAATCATTACTGCATACGAATCGCTTATTTATGAAACGGCCTAAGTCAGTGCACTAAAAGTTGTGGTAAAAAAAAACAAAAACTTCATAATATCTGTTTCATGTTTCATACAACAAAATTAATATTTTCTCATTACTGTGTAACTAAATGTAAATACTTTGACAAGTGCATGCCTAATAATTATTTCATTTACAGTGGGGAAAAAATTGTTAAATATCACAGACTTAGGCCCTTTCACAACATTACCTTCCAATCCAACAAAAGTGATGTAATAAAACTTTCCAATCAAACAACAGTGATATATTTAAACCAAAACTATGTTTGGTAAACATGTACAACACAGTATTAAACATTTCAAACTATTTTCTGACATAATATTGCATAACATCGCAGACTGAAGGCCTTTCACAACTTACCTTACAACCCAACGACAGTGATGTAATTAAACATACACTTTGTTTGGTAAACATGTACAACACTGTATTAAACATTTCACACTATTTTCCGACATAATAATTCTTGTCACAGTGGCACGGTAGCTTCGTCTGTTTCCTTAGTTGGCCACTGGATAATCTCACCGTAGGAGTCTTTGAATTCGGCAGAAATGTAATGGAGAACCTTCTTTAAGTCAGAAATCTTGTGTGCATTAATTGGCACTTTTTGCTTAGGATATGCCTTTTGTAGAGGAATATTGGATGTTTGACGAAGCACAAAAGTATGCGGCACAAGGTCGCCAATGAATTGGGAGGCAACTACTGTGCCTTTCTTGCAGCTGTTGTACTACAACTCCATAAAAGTCGATATAGCAAAGTCTTGCTTCTGGCTCTGTGGAACTGTTTTACTCCGGCTTTCCAATTACAAGCACGTTTTTTTTTATAATGGTTGGGCCACCAAGTCTTGAAGTCCAACACATAATCAGATGTTAACATGTTGACTGTGGATTTTCCAGCAACACCTGCAGACGTAATCAATTTACAGATTTCCATCAGTACATAAAATCTATTCATTTTTTTTTTTTAACAACACGCTTCACCAATGCAAAATCGCGATCGCAAGCAAGATACAAATGACAACGTATCGGAAACCGATGGACAATGATGTCAAATCTGTTGGTGTCCGTAAGTGATAACAAGAATCGTATCATGAAATTGTTCTTATTTTGCCCTCCACAAGCATCGCTGTAAAGGTGCAGTTCTTTGACACATGGAGACATGTTGTCATTTATGTATGTTAGGAGGAATCAGCATGTTTCATTTGGCCCTCTATGTGCCTACCCTTCGTGATATAAAAATAATCTGGCTTCATCTGTTTTCAAGTTATGTATAGCAAAGGGGAACACCACACTGTCATTGGTTTTGCAAATGCGTTTTTGGTTTCTTTCATAGGTTTGTAGAACTAGTTATTTTTTCTTTCGTGGACAGCCAACTCGGCCATAGTTACACGCTTAGCACAATCAATTAGGTTTGGTGTCTATCTGTGGTCTTCAAAAATGGATATTGAAATTGTCATTGAAAACCTTGTACAGAAAGAATATTTTACTTTAGAATCAGGACTTTTCTCTTTGAACATTGTATGCATCTTCTGTACGTCCAACTATGCATCAATATATTTCAATTCTTTGGATACGTGGTAGCTTACCTTGACAGGAAATGAAGACATGTGGTCCTCGATGGCCTGAATATCACCAGCAGGTAATGACTTCCTATTGTCTTGTCTTGCTGCCCCCGCATGTCCTTCGGTGATTGTCCAAGTAGTAACAATGTCTGCAGTCTCCTTACTCTCTTGAAAGATACCCCATATGATTGAATGGATTATTTCTGCCACACTTTCACTCTTCGTTCTTGAATCATTACATGATGTTTGAAGAGCGATGATCTTTTTCCAAACTCGCCACCCTTCCTTGGTCGGCGATGTTTAACTGGCACGGCTTCAAGCAACCCTTGAAGAAATATGTCTTGCTCATTCTTGCTTGAAAATGAATGTATAGCATCCAATAATCTCCCTTTCTGTTCAAAGCCAATCGTTTCATAGCATTTTCTGGCACATCTAAAGCAAAAATAAATTATTCATTTCATGAGTCGTGAGAGCCATTTTAGACATTTCCTGTCTAGTAATCTACTTTATTACTAAATACATTAGTTTTCAATTACAATGTATTTAACAATACATTATGCCACACATATTTTTACTACACAGAATGCATTGTGTCTACAAGAGTGAAATTAGAAAGCTGTACGAAACCGCATCTTAAAAGAATAACGTGAAGTATCAGGTTACCTGCATGACTCGGTAGTAGTTTTAGGTTTCACAACATTCCCTTTGTAGTTGATATACTCCTTCCATTGCAGACGAGCTCTTTTAATTCGTTCACATTTATATTCCTCCACATTTCGCACTCTGTGTTTACATTTTTTTACTATGGTTAGGCTCGGTTCCCACACAAGTCGCTTCACTCACTATTTCGCTAATTTTCTACACAACAAACCATAAGCCACTAGGAAAAAGTACACAACAAAACAAATGAGCACCGAATATACTAGCATGCAACACGATATGACACTACTAAGGAGGTAGGAAGAGGATACTGGCTTTTTGTTTCCTCTTTGTTGCCAGCTGCAACCTTACAGTTATGGAAGGACATAATTCCACTGACTAATGCCTTTTCATAACTACACGAGATTTACTGAAAGTCAGTAAACCTACTTCCTTGCATCAGACTAGTGCCTTTTCATAACCAAACGATGCGTCTACGCCCAAAGACCAACATCCTGTCTGTAATTCATTTATTAGAAAGAAGTTTACTTGTGCCCTTTCGTAAATAAGCGATTTCGCATTGCGAAGTGTTTTATAAAACATACCAATGATTAAAAATTTCCATTATAGTGCATATTATTTATGCAAAATTGTAATGAAGTGGGCCTTATTCATAGTCAGAGCTTCGTCCAAGGACGATCCATATCTGATCTTACTGGGTGTCATAGAGTTAATATATGATGGAGGGGCAACAGCCTATCTTCTTCACGTCTATCAAGTGAAGCCGATTCCTTGTCAGACTTATTTCAACTGCGCATGCGCAGACAGATCGTTTAAGTCAGCCGCCATATTATGAGTGGCAGAAGTCACATTGTAAGCAATGTAAAACATGCACCTTGTTGCCGCTAATAGCCCTGCCCTTATCTTTCATTATCGTCTGTTGCCCGGCTTCACTTTCGTGTCTCGGCTTCCACTCCATAGACTAATACCTCCATGCTGGGTGTTGGTCTGAGGTTAGTCCGGACCACGGTGGTCTGAACTAAGGTTGGGCTAACTACATCGTATTCATAAACCCCGACTAGAGTGTGACTAACTTTAGTCAAAGGATCATCGAAGTACACTGTTGCCATGTTTATTGCGCATGCGCAACGAAACTCAGTAAAACTTATTTACAAAAAAAAATGTTTCCTTTTCAAATTTAATACTTATTTTAAATAAGCTTTAATTAGCGTAACAAGAGATATAACATAATCTATTATACTGTGTGTTGAATTGAAAATAAATGTAGAAGTTTGGTACATGAACATATATTATACAATCCATTTTTAGAAGCAATAGGTTATATAAAAGGTTTCAGCACTTTATTAAGGGTTAATTATTTCCATTCAAAGTGATGCTTTCGACAGTGCTGAGCTATTTTTTGCCTGCTCGTGTAAACAAATCACGTTATTCAATAAATATTCATACATTTTCATTTCCAAGTCTTTTTACACTCGTCTACAACATTTTGCTAAGCAAGAATAGCAATTTCGTTATTTTTCACTACATTAACATCACTTTATTTGTTACTTTTAACTTTGTTTTTATGACTCTCTATCATATATTGCAATATATGAACCTCTCTCATATATGGTAATACTTCAGGTTGGAGGACGATAAAATTAATATATCAATATCTGATTATTCAATATTGATTTGTTAAATTTTCATAGCACACCTCTATGCACTGGTAATATGGCTGGTTTCGTTTTATTGCGCCAATACTGTCTTTATCATGATGTTAAATGTGTATTGTAATGCTAAATAGATTACAAAAATACATTATAAAGTGGTTAAAATTCTACTTCCCATGTGAGGTTCGAACTCGCATCCTTCAGCCCACAATGTTACCATTGAACTACTAATACAATTTCTTTAAGAATATTATTTACTTCTAATATATATATATATATGCAAAGTAAAATTTGCATTAAGATTAGCTTTAAGCGTTTTAATATTACGTCTGCTAAGAATATGTTTTTAGAGAAGACATTTGAGTGACACAAAAATAGAAAAGCATTGCTGTAACTAATAACAAGTGTATTATTAAGCTCAATAGGTATATTTCCTTTGAATTATTATTCACAGAACATTTTGTCCATTAGGTCGGCATATTTTTGCATACAGATTGGCAGAAACAGCCTTAAATGAAATCTTTATGTTTTGTGAACTTTATCTAGCTTTCACTGTCATATAATATAAACGAAACTGTCGTATTTTATGTTCGCCCTGTTTCTTTTTGACCTTAATACTTTGTTAGTCATACCCTCGGTCCGGATTAAAAGTTAGGCCGTGCTAAAGCAAGATGATCCTCGGACTAGCAATATAAATGCTCTCTGAATACGAAAAAATTTGGTCGGAGGATAAACTTTCCTTGATCCGGACTAAAAACGACTACGAATAAGGCCCACAAAAACGCTGTGTCTCACTCTGGCCTGCAATCGGCCAATTGTGTTGTTATGCACAATGTTAAAAACTACCATAATGATGTTGAAGGTCGAGGCAATAGATAGACGCAGACGATATTAGATAGCCGAGAGTGATGGTCGGTGACAGTCGCTCCTGAACTGGTCACCACTCTCATTTTCCGACCGTGTCGACACCGAGTTACAGTTTTTCATGTGGCTACTAGGGCACTTCCTCCAAGACTCCCCAGAGCCTCAAAAGTGTTTTTTACCCCGTTTGGGACCACACTCCAGTTTACACAGAGTGGAACCACCGGAGGCACAGCGCCTCGTGGCCTAGCCGCCAACCCAGCTAACTTAGTCCTGGTGTGGTTGGTCAAAGGTGGACCACAAACACTAACACTTGTATAGTGATAAATTATGAACTCAAATGAGACATCAGACACTAATGCAGGCATACGGCATGTGATTATTATAACCCCCTCCCCCCATAACAACACGAACCCTCTCGCCTTGGGAGGTGCACAAGTGTGTGCTACGGTAGATATGCGAGATGAAGACATACATATGACTGCTGCAGGGGATCGTAAGCGTTAAAATCAAGACGAGCCACTGCATGTCACGAAAATTCAGGGACTTAAACATCACATCGAGGTTGTCCCAGGACAAAGCGACATCGAGAATAACTCAGCCTCTAACAACATGGCTGCAACTGACAACAGGGACACCTGCAACGGCGGCAACAATGTAACCAATGCTAAAACCTATTTAGACACTTCATCCCAGCTGAATGCAAGCACACATGGGCAACAATCGAGAACAGGAGAGATGAAAACTGCACCTATCACTGTTATCCATAGTACAACCAAGCCGTACCATGTACTCTACGACGCACTCACTACATACAGGCCTCGCCTTGACCCCGAAAAAATTTTGGGGCACAACAAACATTTTCACAAGTATTCGATATCACCACACAGCCCTGACTCTGATCAATGAAGGCAAATATGAATACTTTCTCACCTGTCCAACCACCGAGCGACCGACAAAAATAATGGTAAAGGATATACCGGTGGGAACAGACCCTGAGATAATCAGAAATGATCTCAGTCGACAGGGCATCCCAGCCATAATTGTACACCAGATGTATGACTAGTACCGTGAACCACTAGATATGTACCAGCTTGACATGCCAGCTGACTACGAGCAAGCAAAAACAATCACTGCAATGCTTGGCCTGCCAGTACGAACAGCAGACTACAGGTTTCCAAAAGACCCCTTACTTTGTGGAAACTGCAGTAGGTGCAGCCACCTAACAGCTCAATGCCGAATAGATCGTGAATGCTGCTTTTGCGCAGTCCCACACAAGACGGACAGCTGCAAATCCGAACAAAGAAGGCATATTAACTGTAAACAACAACACTGTGAAAACTATAAAGGATACCCATTCTATGTTCGAGAAATGAGCCAGCGTTTCCCACAACAAGAAAGGCAACTAAGTCAACTCAGCCGAGACAAACTCAATGCTCAACAGCCAGACAGCACTCACTAATACAACACCAACAGCCTTCACCCTCAAGACAACTAGCAACTGCGGAATGGCAAACACTCAAACTCAGAATATCAAACTACTGGCAATAGCAAAGCAGAGTGCACTATCTGTCACAGCCTCCAGTCCTACTATGCCCAACTCTTTCTACGAAAACAGATGTGCCCAACTAACAACCGATGACTACAACTGCCAGTATCCACGACCAGAGGATATCCCAGCGAGGCACACAAGAAGGACGAAGCCTAAGAACCCCAATATGACAAAGAATACACGAAGCAAATAAAAAAAATGGCCCCAAATCCAAACCCACTGCGCAGCAACTGTGGCTGGACAAACCCACCTCACTCGACCAGAATGATGGGCAGCCAACCAACAGCGACACACTTGAAAGTATGGTGATAGAAACACCTGCAGCGAGCAAATCAAGTCCTGTAGATGTAAACACAGATGCCAGACATAAGCACCAATACCAACTCATCATCTACTGTTCCCACCTCCACCGAAGTCTAATGACAAAATTGCAGCAGAATCACTCGAAACTATCAACCTGCTGTTCTACACACTGCAAAAAAAACGAAACGAAGGCAAATGATGCAGCCTTACAAATAGCACAGAATCTCTGTAACCTACTCACTGTATGGATAGACCCCAACATTCTACAGGCACACAAACTACAGCAAGCTGCGACCTCGCAATAGGCTTTTTATCCATAGTCCAAAATGGTGCCAGGAATTAATACAAATGTCCCACTAACAAAATTGGCAACCTGGCATGCACAAGGTCTACTGAACAAGACCAGCGAACTGCATGACTTTCTTCGACGACATGATGTACAAATTGTAGCAATAACAGAAACCCAACTGCTACCCACGGACAAAGATTTTCTGTAAGCCTTCCCTATAAACTGTAAATATAGGAACCTCCCATCGATTGCACCTGGGTAAAAGCACACATCTCGCAGAGGAGTGGGAGTGTCCCTAGCAATCCGTGCCAACAATAAACATAATATCCTACCTATTCCAGACCTGGGAAAATAGAGGCAATTGCAGCATCCCTCGCAATTAAGGGGAAACAATGCACTGTTATTGCAAAGTATGCCCCACCAGGGAAGACCATTGAGCCACGGGACCTCACTAAATTGAACAGGCTGTCGACATCTATTCCGACACTTGGGGACCTGAATGCGAAGCATCCTGCATGGAACTGCATAAACACAACCAGTAATGGCTGAACACTATTCAGACACCAAGAGCACTTCTCCCACATGGTTTGTGCTCCCTACAACCCAACTCACTATTCCAAAGCTTCAAAAGGCACACCAGACATACTGTATATAACCATTTACAAGAATCTTAACTTCATATATGAACTAGAAGTGATACACGAGATGTACACTGACCACCTACCAGTCATAGCCATAATTGAAGATGCCGAAACAAACAACCATCCACAGAAACGAACCCCGAATTACAGCAAGACAAACTGGAAAATATTTAATGCAGTACTCTACAACTCCTTAGACTTGCCACGAGAAATCAACACCACAGATGAACTGGAGTAACGTATCATTAACCTTACAAAGGCCATTCATACGACTGTCAAAAACAAATTCCACACAGGGTAGAGAAATTACAGCTCAAAGATTCTCTCCCTAAAAATGCCAAGACCTCATAACACAGTGCAACCATGTTAGACGTCTAGGGCAGCGCAACCGGTTGCGACAAAATCGAAATAAACCGACTACAGAAAGCTATCAAGGAGCAACTTTCAGCCCATTAAGCGATACTGTGGGATGACAAAATCGCTGCACTCAAACTGAAGGACAACTCTCTCTGGCACACTACCAAGAGACTTACCAGGGAAATACTTGTCATTCTTCCTCTCCGAGAATCCCGCAACCGCACAGCCAGCTCCTCCCAGGAGAAAGCTGACCCGCTCGCAGCAATGCCAGAACTGGCCTTTAAACCTAACACCAACCCCTTGTTACCAATGCAAAGCGCCTATATAGAACGACACACAAGATTTATACAATCCCAACCACCACAAGAAGAGACACTATATACTACAGACAATGAAAACCTCCTCAATCTCTGCAAACTGAGTGCCATTAAAGCCCCAGGAGGTGATGGAATTCAAACAATAGTTCTCAAAAACATTCAGCACCCTGCATTCTCAGCAAAAACTACATGTGTTAATGGGATACTGCGCACCAAAACATGGTCTAAAACCTGGAAAACTGCTAAGGTGATACTATTCCCGAAACCAGGGAAAGATGTCATGATACCACAAAATTACAGACCCATCAGCCTGCTCAGTGCAGTGTCTAGGGTCACAGAAAAAGTCTTACATACCAGGCTACAACACCACATTGACAGCTACCATGTACTGCCTGATTACTAGTTCGGCTTTCGCCAAACATTCCACCACTCACAAGCTCACTCGGGTCACCGAACACATTACTAACACCTTCGACAAAAAGCAGTACACCGCAGCTGTATTTCTCGACATCGGAAAGACATTCGAACATGTCTGGCATGAAGGCCTCCTACATAAGCCACAAACTATCCAAATACCAGACTGTTATCTCCATACCATCGCATCATAACTACATTCTCGAACATTTTTCACTCATCTGCCAGGAGCAACGTCTCAATGTCGAGACATTCTAGCTGGTGTCTTACAGGGCAGCATCCTGGCCCAACACTTTTCAACGTCTATGTACATTACTTCCCCACAGCACGTAGAGCACAGATTGCTTGTTATGCGGATGACACCAAGCTATTCGCCAGCTCCACCAGAGCCTACTTGGCTGTGCGTAAAGTACAAGAAGCACTCAACCTCTTTGAGCAATGGTTCACAGACTGGCGAACAGCAGTCAATGTCAACAAATCGGAAGCGATCATCTTTACAAGACACAAGATCCCAGCCGGACTAACAAAACCCGCAATTATTTGCCACTGACATAAACTTTAAGAACACTGTGAAGTATCTGGGTGTTTACATGGACACCAAACTAATATGGAACAAACATGTTACAACAAAGGTTGATGTAGCCTACTCACATATGTCAAAATTATACCCACTTCTGAATGTCTCTGACCTCAAGTCGGTGTATAATGGCAAGATCCTATACAAGGTGTGCATTAGGCCGATCATGGTTTATGCAGCCCCAGCCTGGTGCTATGCAGCTATCATGCATATCAGGAAGATTCAAATCGCACAAAACAAGGCAATACAAAGGATCGCACATGCTCCAAGATATATGCCCACTAAATCTCTCCATAGGGAATTAGGATTCGACACCATTCGGGACAGCATGGTGAAACAAGCCCAGGCCTCCTACCAGACAACTACCGATCACTCCAACCCACTCATAAGAGCATTGTGCCAATATGGCATTGAAGACAAGTGGCGATACAAACGACCGAGGTTCCTGCTTGTCCGAAAACCTCCATAAAGCTGACCACGCACCACAGCGCAAAATTATGTCACCAAAGCTCACCAGTGTTATCTCAGACACCCGAAAGTGCAGAATAATACACTGCAACAACCCAGAAACTTCACTAAACTTCAAATTCACATTCCTTATACATGAAACACTGAATCTGAGTGTTTGTAGGACACACACCACAGTTGCCGTATAACCAGAATTAACCTTACCTATGCTATAATGACATCCACCCAGGGACATATAACGAACACATCAACAAGACCAGTGATGTGGACACCACCCAAAGTTCACGCCACCAAACTACCTTTTAAGACATCCAAGACATGAAGAAGATGCATCATTGGAAGGTCCACACCAGCTGCGTACAAGAGATTAAGCACACCGGAGTGGCAGATCCAGCCTCCCATGGAGCCTCATCTGCAACTACAGTGTTCAGCGACAGCAAGGAACTTCCACCAAGGCCTGGCAGTTCCACATGATAACACCATACAGCAGGAAAGCAGAGAGGATGTCTCCCACTGCTCCCTGGCACCTTGTCAGGAGACACTACACAACAATGGGTTCGCCTGCTGCCCAAAAGTGTCTACGTAGCACCAACATAAGCCGAATCACATTGATTCAAGTGAAGAAGGCTTCTAACCTACTCTACCCTGCTCCTTTCTCCCCAAAAGGGGAGAAAGGAGCTCTCAAGATCTCGATGTTAAGAGCCGCCAGAATTTCTTCACACACTCACTCAGTGTTTTATACTTCCGTTCTCATGCCAACATCTTTTCTTCATTAAATAAATTTTTAAATTTTATCTATTAATTGTAATGTTTCGTCTATTAATAATATGATTAAAACGAAGAAAACAGAAATGTTTGTAATACCTTGTAAGAAATAGTTCTCATGTAAAATATTATTAAACTGAGTGTACACGAAAGTGGTATGTTGTCTCTTTGGTGTAGTTTTTACTACAATGTTAGCTTTTTTTTCATAAAGCAGATGAATAGACTGAAAACAGAACTTCAGCAGGGCTTCAGAAAAGTTGGAAGTAACCATGAATTGACCATGCCAGTTTTGTTTCAACAAAGAGTTATTTATGTTTTTGTTTCTCTGTAGGTCTGGTTATGTCTCTGAGGAGGCTCGGACCCGCACTCGGTTTTTTACTATCATCGTTCTGCCTCAGTATGTTCGTCGACCCAACACTGACGCCAATCATTGGGATCAAAGACCCACGCTGGCTGGGGGCTTGGTGGCTCGGTGAGTTTTTCTACTTTGTTTATTTTTCATTTCTGACTGTGCAGATATTACAAGAGGAACATTCTAGGTCACGTATCACTGTCTGTTTTATAATGAGCTCCAAACAAATAATTAGTAAATAAACTAATGGAACAATCATATAAGTTGCAAAGATTTCTGAGTAAACTGTCAGAGTAGTAACTAAATAACTGAGGATAGTTCACAGAATAACATAGTTGTAATAGTAAATACCTCTGTACTAAAAAAAATAAAATGTAAATCCTATTAATTAAATTTAGTTTAGAATAATATTTCACTAAGTTTTATTACTGAATATAAAGAATATCATAGAAGAGAAGAAGCTACTGAAAAGTTTTGTCCACAATTTTTGACACTAGTTTGCTGGCCCGACAGTGTTTCTAGGTCATCGAATTTGTCCTATTTCGTAGATACATTTCGATCACTAAAATATGAAAAATCGTTTTTGTTTTCTGAGATAGATCTTTACTCTTACACATATAATAAAAAAACTCTTTTAATGGCCAATTCTTAGAGCCAAGAGTATTTCGCGAATTCATTCGGAGTCGAGGTAGACTCCAAACACTTGTTCTTTTCTCCTACTGTTGTGATTGGACGACAGTTGTTTAGACACGCCCCGTTTAACTGTGAGCCGGTAATAAACAGGAAGCAGTAGTGTGAGTAAGTGTTGAACAGTCCTGTAGAGGCCTCGCTCGATCAGAGCAACCAAATAGCAAATGATAATGTGTCGAGTGTATAAAGGATTGCCTAGCTTAGCTTATTGCCAACTAAATCCGCGTAATACTCGAGGCTCTACCAATTTTAATTTTTTTCCCATTGCATAAATGAGGAAGATATAAACGTTGTGCGATTCATGTGTATTACCACAACCACCAGGCAGATGTAACGCCAAAATACTATGATTGTGTTTAGTTTTTATGTTGTGCGGTCCAGGTTCAAAAATGCAAATTGCACTGCCCGCCCGAGCAGACGCCTGCACACAAAGAACGCACCTTGTGTTGTCCCCAAATTACTGCTCAAGGACCAGCTGCTACACGTGGATCGGAGGTTTTGGTTAACCAAATATGTTAAATAGAACACAATAGTAACAGAAGGTCGAGTAGTCTTCCAACAAATCCTTCGTTCATGCACTGCAATAATTAACAAAGAAATATTGGCGTCAATAAAAAATAACTTAAAAAATTGGTAAAGAAAAGAAACTCATGTGTTCTCCTTATTCTGATATCTTTATGTGTATTTCTTTAGTACACAGGCTAATTATATATTCACACACACACACACACATTGGTAGTAACAAGGATTTAATAAAAAAAATTTTAAGGTGCACCATAGACACAAAAATGCCAGAACAGGCTATGTGATTAAATTTTTAAAAAATCTTAATGTAATTTTACTATAAAATTTGTTCTTTCTTTATTTCTTATTTTATTTAAGACTTGATGATCCCAACATCAGCATTCAGTATAACTATAGTAAGCGTTCCATCCTGTTGTGTCTAACACAATGATTATCTGTGCAATGAAAGAAGGGAGCCAGCGGCACTTAAGTGCCGGGGCAGGAGACGTCGACATCGCTGTCCTAGAAAGAGAAGGTGTTACAAGCTTAATAACAGCATCGCACAGAAGTAGGCACATCCGCGCACCGCTAACTAAAAATCATGAAAAATGAAAGAAAAAAAAATTTAATAAAATGTTTGACAAAAGCATATTCATGAAACAAAAATTAAGATATGAAACTTCAAAACATGGCATACGAAATAATATAAATATAATATAAAAAATTAAGCAAATTAAACATGCATTTACAAGATAAAGTACCCATAGCACTGTCATAACTATAAAGAAATTAATTAGTTTAACGAAGGTAACATATTTTTCCCATTTACAGGAATACACAATAATAAAAAGAAAAAGAAGGAATTCGATAAAACAAACCTGCCGCGAAATTTTCGAAAAGACACAAAA
Source organism: Dryococelus australis (assembly GCA_029891345.1). Lineage (NCBI taxonomy): Eukaryota > Metazoa > Arthropoda > Insecta > Phasmatodea > Phasmatidae > Dryococelus > Dryococelus australis. The sequence goes on from CM057002.1 coordinate 21,635,551, forward strand.
AGTGTAAAAATCAAACAGCGCCATAAGATATGTCGCAAAATCTGTAAAACGTATCTTTAAAAAATTGAAATATTTTTGGCAAAATGTGAGAATGAATTAGCTGAATGCTCCAAAATGTTATCAACAAAATCAAACTGGTTTAACAATATAATGAAAAAATACAAATAATAAAAAGCTCTCACTCTGGTAATTAACTGTGCAAAAGTGATCCATAAAAACAAACATACTTACCATTACACCACACAGGCCAACATCAATATATTTTCCACTATGGGACATTTTGCAATTAAATGGGACATTCATGATTTCCATTTGGGATTTTTCAAGCTTAGGACAGTGGTATAACTGATGCCTCTGTACGCTTATAGGTCAACATCATGCGTGCAGATAAGTGACCACCATGAGCTATGGCAGGGTGCACACTTACTCCTGTTCTTTTAGGTGGGCGCCATGAGAATACACAAATTTCCACAGATAAGGAGCATGCAAGAGAAAGAGTTGGCACTGCTTAGGGTGGTATTCACACAAGTGCTATAAGTGTGTTTTATTGCAGCATACATATGCAGATCGTGCCAACCAGACAAGAGCGACCTGAGAATACTTCAGTGGCAGCGGTTTACACATCACGAGAATTTCTGTGTTGACTATGTAAATTTTACATTTGACGGAATTACGTTTAATGACGAAAGAAGTGTTTCTTAAGAAGGGTTTTCAAAAGGCAGCAATCATTCGTGAACAGCCTGTATAGTATGTTCACACCATGTTCAAACATACAGAATCAAAACTTTGGAAACTCATCACATCCACTACATATTTTGTTTCATAAGTAAATAATATCAAAATCATTTTATACTTCCGGTCACATTAAATTGCCTTATTTGAACATTAAATAAAATGTTCATCTAATATAGTGTTAAAGTTATAATTTTAACTTCACAATTATAATGAATTAATAACAGCGAGAAAATACGTATGTTGGCTATAGTTAGTAAGAAATAGTTCTTCTGCAAAATGTTATTAACTTGAAATGTTTATGTTATTTGTAAAGGAAACGTGTCTAGTAAGGATATGGGATAGAGTATGCCCAGATGTACCAGGATTTTGTACATATCACCCCCTTTGTTACAAATATACGATGCTAGCATGACCAAAATAAAAAAGACCCTCCTTACAATTATTTATCTTTCTGGTGTATAAAACACACTTTTAAAAAGGTTATTCTTTTCACAATAGTTTGGTTAGTTCGCACGAAGTGATGAATTTCCTGTGTCTACAGGTTGGTTGATCATGGGCATGATGAAGCTGGTCATCGCGCTGCTGATGGCCTTCTTCCCCAGGGCCATCCCAGTCAGACAGGACAAGGACGAGGTCCAGTCTTCCACCACATTGGATATCATTAGTAGCGATTCCCAAGATCGTTTGCAGGAGCAGGAGCTTCTCAATCCTACTCCCCAGGAAATACCCGCTGACCTTCCCCACAAGCAAGTCGACGAGGACGGTACGTGCATGTCAAAGGGAGAGAACGAAGCAGTGCACTTTACTCAGAGGGAAAGAAAGCGTACACTTTACTGGAAGGGAAAAGAAAAGCGAGGGACAGTAGCTGGGGAAAGAAGGAAAGGAAAAAGTGCATGTCACTGGTAGGAAAAGAAATTGGGGAATAAAATATGAACTTCAAAACAGCATTATAAAATTTGAGTTAAAAGATAACCCACGAGCAACGTAGCTCAGAGCATATACCAGTATTATTTAACACAAATGGGTTACCTATTTGAAAGCTGAAACAAGTGCGGGATCTGGTGCGGTCACATTCTATGATACCATTAACTTTCCAGGCGACTCGCAAACACAAGAAGCAAAATTACGTTCAGAGAATTTACTAGTTACACTACAAACATTTTAACATACTGGTATCCAAACACACACACTGAGTAAGTAAACCAAACGATAAATTTTACACAACGGGTTGCCAAACCTAAATCTCCATTAACTATCCCAGCTTTAAAACTTTAAAAAAATGCACTAACTCATTAAAAGTTGATCCCAACTCATTTCTCTCCCTTAAACCGTCGTCGAAAACTATAAGTATCACTATCAGCTACTAAGCAGGTTGACATAGCGAAGACCTAATCAAAATGTAATCTAGATGTGATGGTACACAGGCTGGTCAGAGCAGAAGTGGCAGAGCTGAGCACTTAACAAAACGCCGAGCACTCGGAATGATACAAGAACCAATCAAATTAAACGTCGCCGCGCATGCGTGGAAGGGAGTGGGTTACACAGAGAATTGAATGAACAAGGAGCGGGAGGGAACCCAAGGCAACATAAAGATGAAGTAGAGAGAGAAGTATCTTTAATTCAGAGAGCGCGCCCTATACTTCGTAAATGAAAAATTTCACATTACTGGGAGCGAAAGAAGAAGAGTATATAACTGGATGTGAAACTTAACCTTGGTGTGGCTGTGTTGGGTACACGGCTGTAGGTTTTGCATAACTTTGCAAAGTAAAAAGCTCTTAGAAAGTGTTCTGCATAATAAAGAAAAGTACTTCTTTGAGGCGGTTTTGTTAACAGTATCCAAATCTTTCTTTAACTTAGGGGAAAGTAAACAAACTTTTCTGAAAAGAAAAACATTTTCAGTTATTAAGTGTTTTTCTTTACACTTTTTTTTAAATGACAGTAGTATGTTTATGCATAGCAAATAAAATCATTTCTTCAATTTATATATAAATGCAAGAACAACAAATAGTTTATTTCCATTACTAATAATACATTACAAGTAATATTTATACAAATTTTGCCTCATTCTGATAAATTAATTTTTCCGTTTTAGCTTTGGTTAAATTTGTAGCTGTAATTTTGCTAAATTAAAAGAATTGATTGTTATATCCGCATATGTTACTATACATAAGCCTATTATACTCATAACTAGATTTAAGCCTTTAAGATGGATGTACTTTTTAATGTAATTAGACTAGAGTACAATAAAATAAGCAGAAAATGGTAAGAATTGACAGGACTAGAATTTGACATTAAATTTTCAAAATTAACCTCATCATACTATAAAAATATGTTTGCAATACACCAAAATAAAAATGTGTGTAAATGTATACTCTCATACTCTAATTACAATTATTTATAAATTGCTTCTTTCGTTCCATTAATCTTGAAATTAGACACATAATAGTAATTAATGCTTAATATCTTCTCATGTGACGAATATACCGAACTAGGGATTAATATCAATGTGTCGGAATCTCAAATTGTAATTTTTAGTTGAGTTGTTCAAAGCCCACTAAAAACAATAAAGTCCCTTTTCTTTTGGACTGCTGTGCAAAATTGTACGACGTACATATAATTAGATCCATAATCATTCTTCTAACCAATGTCAACAAGCATTGTGCTCCAGTGAAAAGATACAGAAAGACTAGTATTACAGTATAAAAATTTTATGGTAGCTACGTTCAAATAAAGGGTTAGTTGGCCTACAGTTTAGTGAATAATTTTGAATGTCATCTTAATTAACTCTGTCAGTCCATCACCTATGTTCCCGCCGCCAATATTAAATAACAATAGCATTTAGTTTATATTATGTATCCACGCGGCTCTGAAGTGAACGCAGTAAGTATTCAGAAATTGAATGTCTCGTTGTAAGGCCATTTCATATTCTGTTGCGAGCAAAACGTACCAGCTTTAACGGTCAACATTTTAAGCATTAAATTTCCATTAACGTTTTAACTACTGAAACTACTTTTTCGAGTTCGGCGCAAACATTAATGAACCCAAGTCTTCACGCTGGTGCATACATATTTACAGACTGGGGATTTTTTTTTTCGTGTTAGTTTTCAAAAATGATCCATATGTAGGCTACAGCGTTCCAACTGTTCTACAAAGAAAGCTATCTGTCAATTTTTTTTGTTTTCAAGGGTTCTTCAGATCATTATGGCGCATCATGAAGAACAAAATCTTAGTGTACAATTCTTGTAGCGCCTTATTCAGCGGCTTAGTCGGCTCTGGTACGATGACGTATTCGTTGAAGTACCTGGAGACACAGTTCCACACATCAGCAGCGGGTGCCAGCATTATATCTGGTGAGTGGTCGTCATGTATCTAGTAACCATTCTTACAGGCTGTTCACGATAAACTGAGCACTTCAAGACCTTCTTAAGATCTTTTCGTATGCACATTGTGTATTATTCCGCCTTATGTAAAATTAATACTGTCATGAGCCTCGTCACTATATTCATGCATGGGTAAAATTAAACTATGGAATTATTGGAAAAGTAAATATTGTACAGATCTGCTAATTTTTACACTCCGGTGCGATAAAAAAAAGCGAAAGATGTAAGTTAAGTTATCGCAAATGATTACATAGCTCTTTTCATTTGACGATAAGATGTGGAAATACTTTCCCTCCAACGTTACAGACTTTTATGGGCGCATGTCACTCAGGACGGTATTAAAATAAATGCAGGTAGGAACAGTGACATATTTTTCTAAGGTAGATTTCTAAAGTGCTGACTTTGTTTTGAACATCCTTAGGTCAAAAAGGTCGCATAGTGAGAATATGTACATCGTCTCTGGCATGTCCATAGACAAGTGACATTACCGCTCCCTCATTAGCATGCACCAGTTGAAAGGCTGCTTTAATGTCTCATGGCACGCTTAATAATAGTCATTATTTTCTTTTATTATTAATGTTTTTAAAAAATTCCGCAAGGATATCCAAAGCGAAGTAGCTATCGAGCTTACATTCTATATTATATAGATGAATATTTAAACTATGAACCCATCATCATGTCACAATATCGATTCTGCCAAATTTGGTTGGATTAATTTTGCTACATAATTATGAGTTTGTAGTCCAGGTTTTGTGTTGGAATTGCGGTGGATCGTCAAGAGCAATAGCTAGTTCGCGGTATACGAGCTTCGGGAATTCTCATTTTGAAAAATTTAAATAAGCATGCAAAACCAGGAATGCAAGATGGCGAGTGAAGATTGGTCGTAACTCTTTCAGGCATTGTACTTTGGAGAGTTAGCGGATTTCATGATGTGATCTGTCATAGTCTTCGGGAACAGAAACAGGTGAATGTAATTGACAAGCACGCTGAACTCAGTTCAGAAAATCTGTACATATAAGAAAATGGCATCCTACAAACCAAGTCCCTCAGAAGGCAGGAGACGTCATTAGTTCTTGAGTCTATATTCCATAGACGCATAAATCATCGCTGCCAGTAAAGTCAAGCAAGAGCACATGTTTATTGGCCCTGAGATATGTCACTGTTAAATTATACTGGTTCATTTCCAAATAAACTATTTGTTCGTTTCAGCACTTAGAATTTGCATTTTGGTATACGTCTGAAAGAGTTAAACGTTTCAGTCCTGCACTTATGTATGGTTTAGAGTGTTGCAATCGTATAATATTTTGGTTCGTGCTGTACTTATCGTGGTTAAACACGTGCTCCATTCACCCAAACATAGGAATGTGTGCTTGAAGCTTGAGAGACATTGAGAAAATCACTCACTAATCACTATAGCCTTAGAAATATCCGCAAATCACGATGGACTCTGTCACTTACTATGTACCCATGCAATTTCACAGACTACCTCTAAAACAATACTAACTTATCATTTTTCTAAAGTAATTGCGTGTATGTCTTAGTTCTTTACTGTATCAAGCGCTGTTCTGAAAACCGAGGCCTACAACTTAACCCATGTTCGCATAAATGAGTGATGACTAAAATATTATGTTATGCAGTTCTATGACTAAGTGTGTGATATCAAACTATCTTACAAATATGTAATATTATTGCTACATGTGAAGACCTTATGTTCATAACTTGAAGCATTGTTAATATAGTCTGGTTCCTGGGGAATAAACTTCCTTGCCACAAAGCAACACGAACGTCTGCCATCCATTGTCTATGGTCTGCCCATTACAACACTTTTCTGCTTTTTCCTCTGAGCAAGAAATATCATTTGCTATGTCGACAAATGTTAGGTGCATATATGGCAGCATTCCACAGTGCAATCCCTTACCAGGTTTTTTTTCTCAGATAAGTATCCATATTGGCTGTGACATGAAGCACTTACCTCGTGTTTTTTTTTTAATCTCACTTACTTGACTTTTGCTCCCAGTGCCTCAGTTATTGTACAGTTCCCCCCTCTGCAACATATCTACTGTAGTGGACTTGTTCAACTTCAACACATTGTACGTGATGTATTTTCCTAGAAAATAATTTTTTACACATTTGAGTAAATTGATTTCAAATACGAAAATTTCTCTGTATCGCTGCACAGCCATAAGAACAAATACTAACCAAGTTGTACAAATAAAAATTTTCAATGTAAATGAATACCATATGCCACCGCACCACACAATATGATTACCTAATTACAAGCTATACATAACATAAATGTTAAATGTAAAAAATTGTGCATAATTATAACATATTTTTATACATGAACTGTAAATAGGTAATTAAAGACTGTTCACGATAAAGTGAGCACTTTTGAAATCAACCTTAGAAAAAAGTCACTGCTCCTTCCTGCGTATATTCAACGGGCGCACTGAGGGACATGCGCCCGGTAAAGTTGGTAACGATGGAGGGACAGTAGTTCCATATCTTAAGGTCGAATAAAAAGTATTAGGTAACCATTAGTGACGACTTAAGTTATTTATTTCGCTTTCTGTATTTTTTATGCATCGGAGTGTTAAATGAGGAGATTTGTGAGAATATTTACTTTCATAATAATTTCACTGTTTCAATTGACCGACGCATGAATAAAGCGATGAGACCCATGACAATGCTAATTTTACATAAGGTGGAACACTACACAACGTGCACACAAGTAGATCTTAAGCACGGCTTTCAAAGTGGTTATTTTATCGCGAATAGCCTATACTTGTATGCCAAACAATAGTCCACGGGATTAGTTCAAATTATAATATTTTTCTTAGATACATCTTAGTATTTTTTTTATTATAGCTGAAGCAAAGCAGGAAAATATGTTTGATTTTACACCAAATAATTTTTTTTTTAAATATGCAGTCAAAAAATTTTTTTATTCGAAGGAAGTGTTATCACATAAAATGCTTACATGACGAGCAATGTTTACTACAATTATATGCAGCACTCCTGAAGCACAACTTGTTATGTGTAGGCTCGGCGCTGTCTGTGGGGATGGTGATAAGCCACTTGGGCTCTGGCCTCATCATCAGCAAGTTGAAGCCAAGGCCTAGCTTCATCCTCGGCTGGAACATGGTCGTCGATTTCCTCGACGCCTCCAGGTTCATCCTCTACATCTTCCTGCCCTGCGGCAGCGCCCCCTCCCACGCCAACGTGATCGCCTACCAGTAAGTGCCTCCGCCCCCGGCTCGAAAATGATTCCTTGACCCTTTCCTCACATTCCACGACAGGCTGAACACCTGCTTACGGCGTTTAGGTAGGGACACCAACTTGAGTTGACTTGACAGATTAGGACGGCTCTCAGCGACGAGGTATTGAGAGCCGATGTGGGTGAAGAGAGATGAGAATGGAGCAGTGCTGGAATGCGAGGGGTTGGCGGAAACGGGAGATCCCGAAAAAACCCGCCGAGCAGAGGCATCGTCCGGCACGAAACCTACTTGAAAATCTGTACGTGACCCCGCCGGGGATTGCACCTGGTTCGTCTTGGTGGGAGGCGAGCAGTCTAACCGCTCAGCCACCGTGGCCCCTAGAGCTTCGACCTTCATAGCCGCATGGCCCTCCAGGTCTTACCATTTACTTTATCAGTTTCTAGTCATGAGCTTATCCTGACATAAAACGTGGAGTCAATGCTCCTTAAAGATTTCATTGTGCCTTATGCAGCAGATTTTGTCCAGGTGGAATATCTCCCAGTATTGACTAATCAATGCTGTTAACGATATCCTTTTGCTTTTGCCACTCATTAGCCCCTTGGGCGCGAACATAACCACTGCCAGCATGAGTCCTTTCCATCCGTAACCGAAACCATTGCCCATAAAAAAAAGTAACTAAGCTACAGTGCTTTGAAAAACCATTCTTAGGTAGTTTGGAGTACTCTGAAATGGTCTTTCTAACGTACGTGACATTTTGGAAGTACTTTACAGCCCTCGTTTCAAGTGTGTGTTCCTTTCGTGGGTCCGCACATTGGACGCACATTTATCAGTACCGTGGAAAAATGTGTACTTGTAACTCCCTACGCCGCAGGTCGAGCACCTGGCAGGCGACAGCCTTAAAACATTTCAATAGAGCGAAAATGGTGATGCATGTCCGCCGATCGACTAAGTACATGCTCGTCGTCTCTGACAATGTTCGCGGTACTGTGCGCTGATAGTTCATCCCCAGCGGCCAGAGCGCCAATAGCGCGTCGTACTGCCGGGTTTTAAGGCGTCTGTGGGAGAACATTTGGCGAAGGAGTTCGAGTTTTTGGCGCATGCCGCTAGGTCTCCGAGCTCTCCTCACATGTTGAGTCTCTCGCTGTAAACAACATGGTAGTGCTTCCGCTCCCATCCTACTCGCTATAATAGGCTACTACGAAACTCGCTTTCTTCCTGGCGATTTCATATCTACATCGATGTTCGTTGTTTAGACACAACTCTGGGGAACCCAACGACAACCACAGAAGGTGCTTGACACGTTTCGAGAAGAAGACTTCCAGGAAATATTCCAGAAGTGGCAGGAACGCTCGGAGTGCTGTAACGCTGTGCTAGGAAACTTTTTTGAAGGCGACAGTGTGTAAAAATAGATGAATTAAGTACTTGCTTCTAAACAAAGCTAGCCTCGTACCTTTTTGATGCCGTATCGTACTCCGGCCCCCTTTATCAAAACATCATCTTGCATTGCCTCGTTGCTTTTTCTCGACTAACGTCAAACATATTGGCGCCGAAAAATGCAGCTGTTATAGCGCTGCTCAAAAGCTTCAACATTTCTGAGTTATATCCCGAGTAAACTTATGCATTAATAACGAACCACAAATTTATTTTTCGCTATCAACTATCACAACAATTCTCAATTGTTAGAAAGTGTGTACTATCACAAAAAAAAAAAATAAAGGTAGATTCAGCCTTTTCCACATAGCACCTCCTTCCATTTGAATAACAGCAATTAAATAATTTTTATATAATGTAATAGTTTTAATTATTCTTAAACATATTTTAGAGCCATTTGTAATCAAAAACAAAGCCCATAAGGTAATAAATTTAATGTTACATACATATTTATTACAAGTACAATATAATATCTGCAATAAATTAATTTCCTAATATTTGAACTTCAATAAACTGAAGATAGTTTTACAAAAAAATCAAAAACTTTAACATTAAACTATATAACCTTAATCCAGTTGCCTCATAACTAATAATATCTCCATCAGCCAAGTCCGATTGTTTTTCATTCAGCGTCTTCATACTAATAGCGCCTGCTGCACATACATATTATTTTCTGTCATTGGTAATTTATCTTTCACTCATTTTGTTTCAGGACTGACTTCGTGAATGATTGCAATTACAACTGTGGTTGTAAGGACACTAATTATCAACCTGTTTGCTTCGCGGAGAGAGAAATGACATTTTTCTCGCCTTGCCATATCGGATGCCAAGATACTTACCTGGATAGCAACATCTCCAAGACGGTAAGCCATCATCCAGTTGGGTTTGGCCGTGATAGTATCACTTTCATGAAAGAAATTACTATTTTTTAGATTTCATTTTATTTCCTCGCTTGGTCCTTTCTTGCCAGAATTCGTAAGCAAAGCGAAACAAACATTTATATAATTTGGTTAACGCTTGCCATTTGTGTAGTTGTTAGTGATTTTATTATGTAAAATGAATTCTGGTAATGTTTATTGTAATGGGGTAAAAAAATTAATTTTCTTCATCATGCATATGAAAATGTTATTCTTATATGCCTAGGCGTTCTGTGACAGATAAAAGTGACATCACGCAACTGTTACGTTGGACCCAGGTGACCTTGACCTTGGTACATGACCTTCACCCTATAACTGTGGCCTTGAATTATCTTAAAACAAAAATTAGAGAAAAATTGTAAGAATTGAATAGATTCAAAAAAGTCAGCGGGCATATTACATTACTGACTACTACCGCCATCTTGGACCCAAGTGACTTTGACTTTTGACTTTAACGCGATGACCTTTGACTTCGAGCTCAACAATTCGGCAAAAATCACACAAATTTTCTAAGAATTTATTTTAAAATAAAAAAATAATAATATAAGAAATAGTTTTTAATTTTTTTTTAAACTTGCATTTCCAGAGGTTTCCCACAGCTCCACGCCCAGCAGACTACTTATCCCTTAAAATAAAACCCCTTTTTCAATGATTCTCATTGGTTAATTAGTTGTCAGGCATCAACCCCCCCCCCCTCCTGCCGCACAACCTTACTCATTATGTTCAATGCACTCCATTCGAAATATTGGTTATTCGTTTGTAATTTGTTTACATGTTCAACACCTTGGTGGCACTGATGACAGACCAACACATGTTAGATCTGAATGACAGTTACCTTGACCTCACATCTGTGACCTTGACGCCGTAACCACGATGTTAGATAAACTCAAACAAAAATAAATTCGAAAAACTTGTATAAAATCCAAAAATATCCCAAAAAATATATAAAAAGTTTAAAAAAATGAAGACTTTTTTCAACAATCTTTCGTTCAATATCATAAAATTTTCACGAATCAGCACTACAATCAGCACTGCAATAAACAATCCCCACCAATCCACACACCAATCCACACACTAATCCATACACTTATCCACACCAATCCATACACCAATTCACACCACCAATCTGCACTTATCCACACACCAATCCACACCAATTCACTTCACAATTGCTCCACATGCTCCACAATCTGCTTGACAATCCGCTCTTCAATTTTCTCCACAATCGCTCCACATGCTCGACATGCTCCACAATCTGCTCCACTATCCGCCCTGCAATATGCTCCACAATCAGCTTCGCAAGTTCCACGATCATCCTACCTGCCTCACAAACTTCACTATCACTCCACCAGCTCCACATGCTCCACAATCATCTCCACAATTCTCCTCTGTAATCCACAGCGACCCATGCCTATCCATCAATCCTTGGCTCAATCCCAATCCGCTCTGCAATCCTCCTTCATAACCCACAGCGATCCATGCCAACTTTTCGATAGATACCAATCCTTCGATTAATCCCAATCCTTAGCAATCCTCCTCCGCAATCCACAGCAAATCATATCAATCCTTCCATCAATCCCAATCCGCTCTGCAATATTCCCCCACAACCCACAGCGACCTATGCCAATTCTTAGATCAATCCCAATTTCCGATCAATCCCAATCCTTCGATAAATCCCAATCCTTCGATAGATCTTTCTATCAATCATTTGGCTTGTCCTTCGCCCATATGAATAGAAATTACATTCCTTCCCCAAATATTTCCAAATTTGTACATGTCTACAGAATTTGTGTCTTGTATGCAGTCAACTATCCATGCATTTTTATACTAAAGTGTTTATTATAATTATGTATGCAGATCTCTCTGTTAACAGCCGAGTGTTTATAACGCTACTTTAAAGTTGTGAGGGGAAAAGGATATGACACAAAAAATAAAGGAAAACCAATTAATTGATCAAAATCGATTATTTTTTTGTAACTGCGATTCTAGAGAAAAGCAGTTTATCACATCATGCGATATATCCCCGATCTTTCAGTTTACTATTGATGAAATGTATCTTGTTAATGTGTATGAGATCCCTGCGTTTTTGAAGGTTAATCAAATATTCGAGTCTATCAAAATGTCCATTCTGGTCTTCGGGAAATAGGTAGCCAGTAAACTCGGCCTCTTCGGCATTATTCATGTCGCCTGATGCAGCAAATGTGTTGGAGAGGTGTGTCAGTGGATAGAGAAGATAATAATTTTCGTCTTCAGCACTAACACTGCCTTCGTGTTAATTTTCATCAGTGCTCTCCTCATGCTTATTTTCACCTCCCGTTTTGTATTCTATATTAAATTAGCTTTCCTTTGTAGCAGGAGTTGTATGCTCATCAGTATTTAGAGACAACGACCGTCTAGTTTGAAGTTCGTCGACTTCACGCGAAAGTCTTGCGACAGTACATCCCATGCAAACCGACTCTATTTGCACTCATTCCGTCTTTAGCACTAACTGTCTTATCACAATCACCTGTCGAATCGGTACCCGTCGATGCAGCAAGAGGTATTGCCGGCAACACTGGTTGACTCCCTGTAGGCGAATTCTTGCAGATCTCGGTAGGTTATTTCAATGTATAGCCTTGCACAAACTGCATGGGACCGATGTCATAATGCTTCACCGTGAGAAAATGACTCTTCACACATGCAATTTCTCTCGTGCCGATGAGCATTTTGATAATAGGTGAAAAATCGATCACAGACTCGGCACTGGCGACAACTAGTTAGCGATGATGTAGGTCGGGACTCCGTGTTCGTTAAGGTCAAAGGCAGGCTTTCGTATTCGCAATTCATCTTTGTGGTATGGCGAGAGATCACTTCCAAATCTATGTTCACCTCACAGTGTCAGAACGTCGTCATTTCTTTTTATATCAATGTGATTCTTTTTGCAGTAAAGAGCTTAGTTTGTGCCCGCAAAATGACTTCCATCTTAAAACTTATTGGTAGAAAAATAAGGGAGCAGTCTGAGAAAACCCACATGCTAGTTCGTCCCAAGCTTTACCTATTGCCCCCACCAACCATATTAAATTCAATATAGATTACCATATTGTCAGAACCTGGCATCCACCCAACTAAAAAATTATTAAACTATAATACAATACCCGATGAAAATAGCATATAAACTGTTAAAACATACCAAGCAGTTATTCTTTGGAAAATATCCCTACCAAATATTATAAAAATAAATGTAATATATTGCCGTGCCAGTTCCATGGAAGATAACTACCTACAATCCTTAATATTAGATCATATCAGCTAGCAGAATTTTTTGGGATTTTTTTTGGGAATTAATTGTTTTTTTTTTTTTTTTTTTTTTTTGGGAATTTTTGGGTCCAACGTCAAAAGTCACTGGTGTCAATGTTAAAGGTCAATGTCACCGACATCCTTCATGGTGGCTAAATGGCTGTCAGAACCAAGATGGCTGAAGTTCAGCTTTGGCTCCGATCCCAGATCCCGTGTATCGATTTGGCATACCCTATGCCTATAAAACCATTATGGCCACCATTGCTCTGCCCTCTAGAAACAAGTCTCCCAAATCCTTCCAATGGATCGAAAAGTGTCTTTCCGTGGCTCGTTTTGGCAACCTTGGGGATCAGTACTTTTTGAAAGAAAAATGGCAAATTTTGAGGGGAAAAAAGTGAAATTTTGAGAGGAAAATGGAAATTCCAAGATGGCGGCAGCCGGCTCCGGCTCCAATCACGGATCCCATTGAGCCCGAATTCCCCAAATCCCACTACAATTGTCCATGATAAATGGTTTTTACTGGATATTACAAACACACACCCATTTCCTGTCTGTTTTATTTTTTTCATAATATACGACATATTCTAATTTTATATGAAATGTAAGTAAAGCCCCATTTAACCATAACATATATAATAGACACTTGTGATGTATGATATATTTGGTAAACAACCAAATCTTGTCATACATGAGGTAATTTTCGTGAAATGTTATTAGTATGATGTTAGTGCAAACAGACCATAACCAACTATTGGTGCAGCAGTAGAGCCAGAAGGTAAAAACTGGTGATATCTGCTCGTGTTGTGCGGCGAAAATGACCTTCTGTTTTCCAGTTCTATTGAGCGAAGGAACAAACCTTCATGGTCTATGCTAGGAATGCATTTATGATTTCAAGGGACATTTAAAACAATTTCCTACACGCAACGGTTATAGTTTCAAATAAGCGCTAACTGGAATATGTTTAAGTTAATGTTCACAAGATCTTGTGAACGTAGCTCTAGCTGTCAATCTTTGTTTAAACGTATTAGAATTACTTAAGGAACGTCTGAAATTGTGTTATATCCCTACTCATTGTGAAAAGTGCTTGCATTGTAGTCAGTCTCAATGTGCGGAATCAATTCCTTCGACCGAGTAGCGCGTAGTTAGGCGCTCGCCGTGATAGTACGCAGTCGGTTCTAATGTGCGACTAACTTAAAGTGATAGAGATATCTATAAAGGTATGCCACTTAAGTAGTAGGGATATCTTCGTTCGGGGCGAAGGGTATAGGGGAGTGGATCGGTGGATATGCCGCCATCTTGTAATTTTCCCCAAAACCATCCTTTCTATTAAGAACCGTCATTTTTTACTAGAAATGTTCCTTTTTCTGTTATTATTTCTACCAAGGTGTATTTGAGTTATTATGTTGTGTTCCTGGTGTGTTACCCATTTTCTGGCGCTTCTGTTGTAACTGCCCTAGTTCGGTTGTTACTTATTGCTTTTAGATGCTATATTTCCACACTCGTCCTACCTGACGTGCGCTCACTGGAAATATTCCCTACTCTCGTTTTAAGTTTCTACTTCCGCAGGGGTAACGCGTTCTGCCCGCTCTTTACCTAGTTCGGACTGCCTTGTGTTTGTCTTGTTCTATATCCTTGATTACCTTGTGCCTTTGAATATTTCCATGTTCTAGTATTGCCCGTGTGTTCATATTTACCTTGTCCTCTACGTTCCCTACCTTCACTTTGTTCTTGATACCTGTCATATTTTTCTGTACTCAAGAGCTGGTTTGTAATATTCCCGTCTGGCGAATGGCACGTGTTCTCTTTGAATTATGACAACGGGCTGTGTCCTTATTTGCGGAGAGTTCTGCCTATAATTTGTACGCTGCCTGAAGTCGCTTCTATAGAAATTTCTTACATTCTGACTTTTAAGTTTATGTGTGCCCCGATTACTTTAGTTGTGTTCTGTGTTTGTAACGGCAATTTCGCTATTTCCTCCTTGAGTTTTGAAATTTCTGTGTAAAGATTGCCTGTTTCGGGATAGAGTGATGTGTTAGTGAATGTGTCATTATATCTACTTAATCCCAGTTCTACATTTTTTTAGATGATTTGTCAGTTGTTATACAGTGTCGTTTCACTGCCCACTTTATTTTGTCTGCAAATGAGGACAACAATGATTTACACACAATGGTCACGAATTATGAGACCGACATGTTTGGATTGTATTTTATTCTGTAATGTGTAAGGTCCTCAATGTGTGTTGGACAACTTTCCCCAATACGCTGTCTTTTTGTATACAATAGTGGTTTGAATTTTTCTAATGCATCTGTAGGTGTGAACGTATTTTTCAATTTCGTCTTCCCGTGTGATTTCTCTTGCTCTGTTTTGTACTAAAGATTCTATGCTCTTTTGTATGAGCCCTTAAGGTAAAACTTAATACTCTTTGTTTTTTCTGTGTTATTAGAACCATTAATGTCCGTAGCTTCTGTGCATTGTTCTAGAAATTCGTGCACATTTTCATGACTTTCCCCGGAAAATGTAGGTATTGTCTCTGCTGGTTGCATAAACACCTGTACTGGTTGTACGTTTTCCATTTCGTGCTGTGGTGGGTGCTGTGGGTGTGTATTTAACGTATTGTGTTTTATGGTGTGGTTCTCGCACTGTGCAAATTCTTATATACTACACTACAAAGCACATACCTTTCCGCAATGCCACACACACACACACACACACACACACACACACACACAGCTATAATTTAAGTGGAAAGTAACCATTTCCATTTGGAGCCACAGAGCGGTTCCAATACAGAGGCATGCATTGACTGTTACAAGCGAAAGTGTGCTAAAGTACGTATATTCTACCTGTACGTTGAGCACGCGTGCAGGCCCTCGCAACAAATGCAATGCTGCAGTTCCTTATTTGATTCGCACATAAGGTTACACTGTTCTTACAGTGCGTCAGCTCATCGTCATACTCAATGCCACTTGCTTTCAAATGCAGTGAATGACTTTTATTCTACTCTGCACGACTGAATATTTCTTCTAATTGTTTTTTTCTGTATAAATGCTTTAATCTGTAACCTGATATGTGCTACTGTATACTTTGCATTTACTGCCGGCTGACCCGTATTGCTATCATGAATAATTGTGCTTTTTAACTTTGAAGTTGTGAATTTATATTACTCTACTGCTTTAAACATACTACAATGTATCATGGGAAACCGTATCTAGTTAAGCATTTACTGTATCTCAACACTTGCAAAGATTTTAATCATAATGATGCCTTTATCAATTTTACGCTTGTTACACTGGATTACTAACGCCTGATGGGCAGCTAATTACTTCGCTTGCCGCAATAGTTTGGGAAAGGCGTGGTTTGGCTAGTAACACTGGGCTACTAAGAGTTCAAACATAGTTAAGCGAACAATAACTATAAGGCCTACGAGGAGGTGGGTTTGGTTCGGTGCCTCCACCAATTTGTTAAGGTGGGACCCTACAGTTGATTCACTACTTACTTCTAGCTAGAAATGGGGGTTGATAAACGCCAATAACAAACTCTGAATTACTCTACAATTGACCCACGACTTTATTGTTACGTTAATATACAACGATTCAATGACGTCAAAACAATATCCTGGCATGCAGCTAAATGCCTGAACAAGCAAGTCCTAGCTGAAGTTATTTCTGAAGGCTATGTTGCCTTAGTCACAGGTCAACTAACAATACCCGTCGCGGCCTACTGATTTTGAAGACGGCCCCGCCTAGAGCTTACAAAGGGTTCCACTTGCCACTGTGTAAGTGCTGATCAGTCGTTCGGCGGACGTCTGGGCCCCACCGAACTGCAATGACCTCGGGTTGCACCTCATCGCCGCTGTGTCTTGGGAACCTCGCAGCACCCTCTATACTCGCACACCCACTGGCCTCCTTTCTTCCTGCCGACCCCGGTTTATTACCTTAACAATCCAAACACCGTACGCCGCACCTGGTCCGCTCGCTCTTGCGCATGCGCCTGCCCTCCTCGCCTTCGCTGCCCAGGGTGCGCCTACAACAATATGAAACCAATAATTTGACATGCACGGTGTTCTAGACATAGTGATGATCATAAGCAGTATGTTAGAAAAGTGAGAATGAAATGAAAGATTACAACTCGATGATCAACTCAGTCATATGGGGATGTACATACGTGTATAGTAAACACTATTAGATTAAAATTAAGACCCTTTATTAAACGTACCTGGAAAGATGACATGCAGATGGAAATATATTAGGAATTGCATGAATAGTTACTCTGCACTGGAAGTGCTCCGTTTCATGACGTATGGCTACAGACAGGAAAATTCACGGAACCTCTGGCAAAAGCAAAACTGCGCAATACTTTACGTATAGTAGGTATCTTGAAACATCTTGAATCAAGCCTATAAAAATATCACCCTATCTATGATATGTTTGGTTGTTTTCTAAATAAATAATTTACCGCAAGCATTTTATACTAATGATAACTTAACAGTATCTCATTTTTGGCTAAATTGGAATTTTATATATATTATATTTTTAATTATAATACTTAATTCGTAATTAATACAGACAAAATCGAAGAGAAGATAGTTGTCGGCAATGCCTAGTAAGAAAGAGTTCTCACGTAAAATATAATAACATTGATTGCGAACAAATACGATGCGTTAGCCCTTTGGTGTAATTTTGTAGACTTGGTTGAGCTTTGTTTATTATATCAGGCAGAGGAATGACCTGGATATAAAACTTTCGCAGGGCTTCAGAAAACTTGAACGTGTTACTCGGGTATAGTACTGAGAGTGAAAAGGCCATTTCACACGATCTAATATTTTTCGAATTCAATTGCTTGAACTCAATTTTGTTGAACGAAAAAACACTTCATTTGCCTTTCAATGAATTGCGTTCAGTTAAACTTTCAAATCTACGCATGAAAATTTCTCACAAACTTTTTAATAAAACCAGTTTTAAAAAATACCAAAAAATTATAATTTTTCGATTTATCTACTACTAATACATGACATGAAAATAATTAGTTAACCCCCTACTAATCTTCTTCATTTTATTGTACATTTTATTTTCTTAAAATATGCATCATTAGTTGGTAAAAACTTTTCATGCGGGCTCACAATTAAATAGTTATATTACTTCCATTAATACTGTCAGAAAAGCTGCCCTATTGCATTTGAAATTTCGGATTCCAGATAATACAGAACATATCCTATACAAAAGCATTGAAAGAAACTGAGATATTAAAGATATTGAAAGATAAAATGGCCGCGAATATGATGTTTCCATGGCGTCATACAACATTCAATGAACTGAATTCAACAAAAATGGAAGGTGATTTGAATAAAAATGAGATCGTGTGAAAGGGCATTTCATCACGCTACACTCGTGTTTTTGCCCTGCAGTTCTTCACCAACTGCACGTGTATCCCTGATGTGTGGGGCAACGCCTCTTCGGCGGCGTCCAACAGCAGCTTATTCGACGCGCCGCAGAGGTTCCTAGCCGACGCTAGCCTGGTGGTCTTCAACGGACCATGTCCTGTCTCCTGCACAACCAGCCTCTACATCTACGTCATATCCGGCCTCTGCATACATCTGCTGACCGGCTTCGGCCGCATCGGCACCACCCTCATCGACTTCCGGTGCGCTGTGAATAAGAATTAATGTTGTAGCCTTTCACGCTGCACTGAGCACTTTTGAAAGACCTCCTCACAATCTCCTTGCATGCACGTGTTCTATTACTCCACCATATATAAAACTAACATTGCCTGGTTACTTGATTTATGTATTTGTCAAGTGATACAGCCAAGCTATTACAAATTGTATATATTTTACTAATTTGAAAAGCTTACACTTATATGCATTAAAATAACTCAAAGCTAAATAAAATGATCTTACTCCAGTATTCACAAATGTTTACATATAACTTTTAGCTCAACCTTTAGACATGGAACGATGGTCACTCCGCCGTTATCAACATTACTGGGCTCATTCGAGTCGCTGTACCTGTTGACATATAACTTTTAGTTCAACCTTTAGACATGGAACGATGGTCACTCCGCCGTTATCAACATTACTGGGCTCATTCGAGTCGCTGTACCTGTTAACATATAAGCAGAAAGGGGCAGAGAATTTTTTTAAAGGCTGGTCACAAAATTTATTTATTGTCCGTGGACAACGTATTGAGATTTCTGTATAGCAAATTAAAACCATCTGGATAAGGACTTATCCCCATAAAAAAAATTATTTATATAACAAACATATTTGTTTCCCAACCGCTACCACGAGAAAATTAAAAATGTCGTTATTTCAAATATGTAGTAGTGGTCACTAGCATAACAAGGCATATTACATTCAAATACATAGATATAGCATATTTTATAAAAAAAAAAGTATTCCATGTTAAACTAATTTTCTAATAAAGATCAGATAAGATCTTACCCAATTCATCCCTTCATTTATTTGCCGCTATTTTGTTTACTGTAAACAAAATCTTGATTTAGACCTTAATCAAAAGGGATGGCTAGAGAAATTTAGGGTTTCTGTTATTAATAATTTAAAAAAAACTTTATATTATGTATACGTATATTACCTTTCGTTATATCAGAGAAAATAAATTCCTTTAGAGCTTGTGTTTTTTTACTGTAAAATATGAACTTGTGTGTGATCTCGCGTCCGCCTCATTGTCATTTTTCAAGTGGTTTGTGGATCTGGTATCACTTTCATACTGTATAATACAATGATAAGCCACTGCACGATCTACTTTCTTAGACTCCTTAGGCGTCCATCTCGGGGTTTCTATACGTTGTATACGGTTAATTGGTAACGTTAGAAAGCAACTTTTGAAAAATGCCACTTCCCCTCCCTGCACGCACTTTGATGGGAACACTGAATGTCATGCGTCCAGTGAAGTTGGTTACGACAACCAGAAAGTAGTTCCACGTCTTAGTTGAATTAAATGATTCATGTAAACATTTGCGAATACTGAAATTATTTATTTTGCTAGTGTGTTCTATTTAAATTCATATACGCGTAAGAGATAACGAAATGTAAAATATTTACTTTATTAAATATTAACATGTTTTACTTTACTGATGCAAGAATAATGTGATAAGGCCCATAATAATTTGCATTTTACACACTGTGGAAGGACGCACAATGTGCCTATAAGTAAATGTTAAGCAGGACTTTCAAAAGTGCTCATTTGACAGTTAACAGCATGTAAGAGCTTTAGTACTTTCAACATTATCCTAACTTATTAAAGAAAAAACTCAATAGATTTAAAGTGGCATAACCTGGCAGAATACGTATAATTGTTGGATGTACTCAGGAGAATGAGTGGATGAAAGTTGGCAGCAAACCGTCTACTGGGATAGAAATAAGGAAATTTCTAGGTAACCTAATTTGTGTGGGGGGATTTTGCTTGACGTCTAAACGAGTACAGATTCTCATTGCCTGATTCGAATTTAAAAAAAAAACTAAAAAAATGGGACTTAAAATGGAAGCTTTTGTTACTGTTTAACAGAAACCTTTACAAAATCCAAAATTTATGAAGTTAGTTATATACAGGTGGCTATTTTATCTTAATTATGCCTGACGTGTGAACGTTTGGTTTCCCTTTAATTTACTGGCACTGTATTTACATAGTTTGTCTGTCTGCAGGTGTGTGGATAAAAAGGACAAATCTTTCGCTCTGGGCTTCAATTTATTGGTGGTTGCCCTTTTCGGATTGATTCCTGGTCCAATCATCTTCGGTGCTATAGTTGGTGAGTTAATTGCAATAATCCGAGGGTAACACCCCTCAACCCATTTGGAGTTTATTACCAGCGCCATGCATGCAAATTGTTTGGTTACAGTATTATTTTGATCAGATATAATGTGATCTCCAAATAATTGTTGCATGTTGTAAAAAAGATATATTTTTAATACAAGCATTTCTTTGTAAATTAGTCGCAAAAGCTTTTCTTGGTAACTATGCATCTGCAATATCGTGCATTTAAATTACGTTACTAAAGATAACGTGCAAAATTGTTTATGTATAATCCAACAATGGTTACTTCCAAGTTTTTATGAAGCCCTGCTAATAAATAAACTTCCATAGATGTTCCTCCTCGCCATGCCAACAAAGCTTAGAAAATTACACCAGAGGGCCAACGTACCGCATTCCTGCGCTCTCGATGTAATAATATTTTGCAAAAGAACTATTTCTTACTAGGCATTACCAACACGCACATATCTCCTCACTGTCTTTATTGATATTATTTGTAAATGAAATTTTATTCTTTACTGACAAAATGGAAATAAAAGTTAAATTTAACCAAAAATAAGGTACTAACAAAAATTTAAAACGCTTGAGATACATGACAAATGTAAGACACAACCAAAAACGTATCATACACAGGATGTTTTTTCAAAGGTTTTATTCAAATACTGTGAAGAAACCGCGAATAGATATAGATTATAGCTCAACGTTTATAATAAAATAGAAGTCTACAACATATGCTTTTTGAACATCAACATTAGTTTTACACGTTCCACAATAAGTTTTTGTGAAATTTACTTGTAGTGGCACAAAAATATATTTCTCAACAATGTTCTTAGAATTCATTGTACATAAACTAACAAATGTTTACAACGTACAGTTACATAAAATTATCGGATCCTTTATAGGAAAGTCTGTTTTATTTAGCAGACATCACCTCGCAATTTCCTTGGCATTCTTTACATGCTATCTTCTCGCAACGTTTTGTAAGATAGTCCAAAAATAATAACATTTACTTGGTGCCACACGGGACAACTGGGTGACCGAATATTGTAATTCCTAGTATTGCCTGGTTGCTTTGCATTAAGGAGGAAAACAATCTGTTGATTTCTGAACCCTATACGCAGAAACCACATAAGAATTATAATATAGGTATATCCATTAGACGTATTATTTTCTAATTACTCTTTACTTGGAAATAATACTTACATATTTGTGTATTCTGGTCCTGCCTGTGGATAGTTTTCCATGCATAAACAAATTTAATGTTCCAGCAAAGCACTGTGTTTAAGCTACATTAGAAGTAGTTACTTCAACAGAACAATGTTTAGCAGAGTGTTTGTTGTTCCTTCAAAAACAAAAATTTACAAAACTGCTTGGAAAATTTTCTTTTCATTGCACTTATTATTCTCTCTTGTATTACACGGATTAAGTAACAAAAATCGTTTCTTTGGGAAGAAAAATTATCTTATGTTTTTTAAGTTCCCGCTATAAGGTGAGGGCCTTTCGGAAGCCAGCAATTTTTTTTCCCCGCAGAGGGATCCCTTTAATTATTTTGGACAATTTTCGATTTCTCTGGAACATTCTGGGAAGTATTAAAAATGTTCAGTAGGTTCCTTTTTTGTGTGAGAAAGGCATTTCCAGTGTCTGTTCGTATAATTAGTATGCGAAATTAGCTCCGATTTGCAAACATTTTAATAATTTCGATTAAATTCTAAAAAAAAAATTGCCGCATTGTCGGATTCACCTAAATAGCAGGTTTTAAAGAGTCTTCAGATGAATCCAACGATATGCAGATCACAAAAAACGGTTAAATGTTTCGGGAGGTAACTACACTAAACAAGACTTCAAGGCACACATTTAAGATTACCTGTTACTCGACTCTAGATTACGTTGTCCAAAGTCGTTCTTATAAACCTAGTCGCTGATGCTTTTCGAGAGTAAGCAAATGTGCACAACAGACAACCATTAGGAAACTTCCTAATAAGCAATTTTCTTGTTTACAGATTACGCGTGTCTGGTGTGGGACACAAGTTGCAGTTCGAGGGGAAACTGCTCCATTTACGACAATACCAAGTTCATATGGTATTTTAATTTAACAGCTGCAGGTAAGCGATGGTTTTCTTATTTATTTTGAAAAAGATTGTATTGTGAAATTATTTTCTATTTTTATAATTTTTAACATACTTCGACTCCCAGAATAAAACTATATGTAATTTATCGGTAATACCAATTATACATATTTAATTTACAATTTATTTTATTCCATAGAAACTGAATTTTAATACTTACTAATACAGTTAACTATGCCATTGTGAAGAAAATTAAAGCAACTGAGCTTTACAGGTTTTGTAAACACATATTCTATAATGTTACACAATCTACTTAGTGTCAGAAATAAAAACCTTGTTGCTAAATAACAGACAGTCGTGTGCATTTTATTTCCTATTTAATTTATCAGTTTTCAATTTCGCTCAAATTATGAGTGTTTTCTGTCTAACTTTTAATATGATAACATTCCTGAACACTGCAGTGGAAAAATTGAGTTTACTATTAAATCAAAACAGGTACCGCCAAGTATAGCATACCACCAATGTTACAAATGCTATGTTTTTATAGTTTGAATCCATGCCACCTCAGCCTCTGTGGACTTGAACACTTGTGTCTAAACCATATTTGGATCTATCCCTTTCCCCTTACAGTACAAAGCTATGCCGCAATCCATGTTAGCACGAGGAGTGAGCACTTTAATAAGGAATTGTTGGTCCTCTAAATCCTTTCGATCTGCACTAGTAGAGAAAATGCACTGAGATTCATGTATACTGCCTGTTAATTATAATAATGCACTACAACATTAGATTAGATTTTATTGCTGAGAAGCTCTTGGCCCTCACAGCTTTGCCCCCCCCCCCCCAGAGCACGTGTCACCTGTTACTGTAATACCCTTTTTCTAGGATTATAATTTTGCCTCCATATTGTTGGAGATCTCAATCCATCATCTTCCAGGAGTATCATAACTGTTGTCATCTCCTTTTCAAATCTCTTTGTACTGATTAGCCACCAAACACAATTACAGTGTTGGTGGCTTGTGCCTGGGTGCGGTTATCGACACACTACCAGCAAACGTCCTTTTCCTCTGTGACCTGGGCTCGGAGGTCACCCGCTGCTCCTCCTTCCTTTCCATAACACTTGTATGTTTTCCCGAGGCCCTCTCACCCCGCACCATTCCGGGCCGGCCTTGGCCTTTGGCCAGCCCCCAGGTGTGCGCATAGTTCGGACCTCTCGTCCATTACCATAATATTTGGATTTCTCACTCGAAATCCATGACCTGGGCCACAATGATCTGACTGTAAAAAAGTACACTAGCCCACCACCAAGCTACCGCCATCATGACCGCCCATGAATCAAGCTTAAGTTTGGAGGGAGTAACCCCTTTGTGTAAACATGGTATAGGGAACACCCAGCAGTTTCCCATGTTTGATGACCAAAAAAACAGGTGGGTCACATCTGCGGTACCACGATGAAGTGCGGGTTCCCTTGAGCTAGCAGAGGCTATAAAATGCGTATAATTAGCTCTTTTCGCAACTATATGTCAACTGAGCTCCACTCTAGGACTGGCAATACCCAAGTAGCAAAAGACAGTTGACCCACTTGTGCGAATCTGCTTGTACACGAGCGACCCATATACGGTTTCCATAAACAGTTAAGAATCAGTCTACCATTGTAATGCACCCGTAGATGCTTGTGGTCCACACGGTGTCTTTTGCAGTGTGCCACTTCTAGGACACTTCTGAAAAATCCATGTAGGAAATTAAAAATCTGCCCACAAGCGGCCCACCTCTGCGTAACCAACTGTACCCCAAACATGTCAGCACTATAAGTGTGCCAAGTGTGGCAGCAGTGCCCCACTGGCTTTCTGCTTCTCGCCTGCCGTAATTAAACCACATGTCGTCAGCCACTTGTTGGCGAGTCACTTGTGGCCTAGCTATTGCCCAATTGTGGCCCACATAGAAGCAGCTTGCCATGCATTTTCAAAGTGAAAATATAATTTTGTTTCATCCCAAACAATATTAATTAATTTACCATATTCATATATGTTACCTTAAGTATTTCTTCACAGTTATTAAATACCTTTGGAAGAACCTGGAATCGAACTCGCAAAACTCTCGTTTATAGTCTTGAATGCTAGCAACTACTCTACTGTGTATTAATGTAAACTGAAATTAATCTAAACAGGTTATAGACATATATGTGCCCATTATAACCTTTGATATATACACAATTAATTTTAGTATCAATAGTCAATACTGAAATTTCGGTGTTTTGTTTAAAAGACTAGATATTTTAGTTTCGGGGTACTTTAAGGTAGAATTTAAAATGCAAAATAACGAATTATTTTACGTGTTATTTTTTGCAGGTTTCCATGTCTAAAATCCATTTTTTTTTATTTATAGCCTAGTAATGTCACATGATACCTTTACTTCATATATGCGTAAAATAAAAAATCAAGTGAATTCACTGTACTCTTTGGCAAACATAACCATATTCTCTACATACTCTAATATGCCTGTGGGTGTTTGCCAGACATTTGCTTGTGTGCCATATATGAAATTCCGTCAGTCATTTTGTGTTAAATGGCCCACAATTTCCCACATGATGATGCCCAACTATCATAAATGAACCATTCTACCACGCCAGGGCTTTATGCGCAAACATGACCTAAGATGCCTGTGGGTGTTTCACTGATGTTTGCTTGTGGGCCACATATGAAATTCTGTCAGTCATTTTGTAATAAGTGGCCCGTAATTGGCCACATGATGATGCCCAACAATCAGAATTGAACCTGTCTACCACATGAGGGTTTTATATGGAAAAATGATTTTATTTTCACACTCTTTGGCATACATCAGCCACATGTTTTCTACTCGTTCTAAGATGCCAGTGAGTGATTCACTAATGTTTGCTTGTGGGCCATATTAAATGCTGTCAATCATTTTGTGTTTAATGGCACACATCAAAAATACTTCCCAAGCAAATACAGTCACTATTGTTCACGTGGTCTTATTGTGTACCACATAAGAAAACACTTACAGTCATGTGGGCAACATTTACCACCTGTGCCAACAGTTGGCCAACTGTTATCTGCTTGTTGTTTGCTACTTGGGTAGTCCCGCTGCTACAATGTCCAGTTGATTTCCACTGCAAGACAGATAACTTTTTTCGCAATTCAGCGAGAGGAAGGTCCTGTCTCTTAGTCTTGGGTACTCCTACCAGGAAGACTGCATAATGCTGAGAGTATCTTACGCGGTTTCAAAGGCCAGTCCTCACTCTACTAATCCAGATTTCTGTAGTCGAGGTGGAAGTGTTATTCCCCTTTCAGTCACGACACCACCACTGGGTATTTAGTACAGTAGAATGCAGCATTATGCCAATTACAGGCTGGTCCCTCGACACCGAGCTAAAACCTTCCAGGCCTAGAACACTGTGGCCGCAGCCCCCACGTCCTTTCAGTGCCTTCAGCCAGAGAGGGAATGGCTCTATCCTAAGGACATCACAGCTCCCACCGGATGCTTCTGCCACAAGGGGAAGTCATCACACCTTACACCCTATGTCTCCTCCCCGAAGGGCCTCTCAGGCCGGTACTGTGGCATCCAGCACTCGGCACAAGCCTATAGTAATAGTTACTTCCGCCAATGCACTGCAACAGCGAACATGTCATGATACCGATGTTTATCGCCGGTCAGCCGCAATTCGCACAACAACGATCATGTGATAACAATATTTATCTCCGGTCAACCGGAATGTGCCACAACAGCGAACATGTCACGATACCGATGTTTAACGCCAGTCAGCGATAATTTGCTACAACAAAGAATGTGTCGTTAGACCGTGGTTAATCGCCGATCATTCACAATGTGCCTCAATAAAGAACCTTCTCGTGAGATGTATGTATATCGTCGGTCAGCCGCAACGAGCCACAATAGCGAACGTGTCGTGAGGCTGATGTTTATCGTCAGTAAGCCGCAACGAGCCACAATGGCGAACGTGTCGCGAGGCTGATGTTTATCGTCAGTAAGCCGCAACGAGCCACAACGGCGAACGTGTCGCGAGGCTGATGTTAATCGCCATTAAGCCGCAACGAGCCACAACGGCGAACGTGTCGCGAGGCTGATGTTTATCGTCAGTAAGCCGCAACGAGCCACAACGGTGAACGTGTCGCGAGGCTGATGTTTATCGCCATTAAGCCGCAACGAGCCACAACGGCGAACGTGTCGCGAGGCTGATGTTTATCGTCGGTCAACCGCAACGAGCCACAACGGCGAACGTGTCGCGAGGCTGATGTTTATCGTCAGTAAGCCGCAATGGGCCACAACCGCGAACGTGTCGTGAGGCTGTTTATCACCAGTGAACTGTAATGCACCGCAACAGCAAACATGTCGTGAGACTGATGTCTATCGGCAGTCATTCACAGTGTTCTCACAAGTGCAGTACATCTCATGTCCACATGTCCATTTGATGTTTGGCTGCAGACTATAACCTACACCATCGCTGGCTATAAGGTGAGATCATTTGTTCGTTTTGCACGTAGCAGTGGTTCATGTTGAATGCAGCACTAATAAATTGTAAGGAAGTAAATTTAACTTACATGTTACCTTATTTTACATTGTGTCTTGACTTAATGTTCTTGTAGGAATTAAAAGTAACACCTCTCTTCAATCTTCCAGCTGATCCAGTTATTCAAGAAAAGTCAGAAAATGTTAGAATAGTATTAACCAATGCTGAGAATGTCCTAAATATTTGCAACTGGACGGGAAACCACAGATGGAAATCAGAAGTTAAACTCTAACCAACATGTGATACTTTAATAGTTTTTCTTTCGTGTAGTTTAATACTTAAGACCTGAAAATTAGCAGCTTAATAAATGTATCTCTAATGTATTGATATGAAAATGTTTCCCTTGTTGACAGTTTAATTGTATTATAACCGTGTACACTATTTTCCTAGCATAGTTTTCTGATATTAGGGAAGTAAGTTGATAAAAGTTGATATGAATTTACCAATTACAACAAATGGAGAAACGAAGACAGCGTAAAATATTGTGGCTATGATTCTCTTGGTACTTTCATGAACGGCTTTAATTGGGAATTATAATAATTTTAATTAATTTTACATCCAAAAACCATTCAAGCAAGCCAACGAACTTGCAAAAATATTTTATGTTGACAAGAATTTGTAAAGCAGTAGAAAAACCTTTATAAATCTGTTGTGTATGCGTTTGCCTCTCAATACATATTGTGGATGTTATCTATCACAAGTAGGGTGAAATACAAATGACTGTGTCAAAGAATTGCAATGGTATATTTGAGGGTACTCCAGGAAAACTAAATGCTAGTACTGTTCAGACACTAGATCCCCCTATAGAAACTAAGGGCGAGTTAAACAGTTACGGGACTGAACTATAAACGTATCAGTGTCTGGTGTGTTTGCATAGTTTTGTATGTCTGCATTTCTGTCTGAGAATACGTATATTCTTTATGAAATAACTTTGTGATTTTGGACCACTGTCGTGTATTTAGTTCAGTAAACATGGGCGGACTGAAAATATTAAGTGTCTAGTGATGGGCAATAGTCAACTCCTGCCATTATAAGTTGGAATGGGCGGAAAAGTTATTCTGAAATTCTTGTAAGACGAATATTTTGCTGTGTTGGTACAGATTGAGTATATAATATTGTTTTCCTTACTTTCAGAATAATTCTGATGTAATAGAGGAAAAGCGACCCGCACATGAGAAAACCACGTGCGGATGTCAGCTAATACATGAGAGTACGAAGAGAATTGTCTGCAGTAAAACTATATCAAAATGAAAATTTTAAGAACAAGAATTCAAGAACTAGACACTTCATTGTGCACAAATTGCTGTCTGCAAAGTATCATGAGCCTGACAACATCGATATTCTGGTGAGTAGACCAGCTGCTTCTTCTGAAATTGAATGTTGGATGTAAAGTCAAGCAGAGCTTGTAAATAAAAATTAATATTCTCACTGTCCCTGTAGTTTCGGCGAACTTCTTGTCGTCAACTTATATCCTGTATTTGTATGCCTTTAGATTGTTGTGCTCATCTCGGGGTTGTACACTTGAAATATAATCGTCCATTTTCATCCAAGATGACTATTTCGAATATCTCATATGATACTGTTGAGGCCAGAATAAGGCTAGTCAGTATACTTTTAAAAATTCTCAAATTATTCCTACAAACATGTGCAATTCAGTGGAAGACTAAACTATGTTACATGACGACTCTGTTGAAATGCAGTTGTACAAACTGATTACTTAGTGAACTTCACCGACCTTTACCACCCAGTGACAATTTGTTAAATATCAGACATTTGCACAGGACGCACATCACTTTTTTTTATAATAAAACTCCCAAGATTTTCAAATATCCTCTATGTTCTGTAAGGTTAACTATCTTAAAAGTGTAGTTTAACACATTTCTACATATCCACGCGAATACTTACAAAACATTTTTTTTTTTTTTTTTTTTTTTCAATACCTACAGATTTGTGGAAACTTTCTCGGTTGCACGTTTTGCTGATTGTTATAGTATGTATACTTGCTTTGTTGCATATGTAACTTCGTAATTATATTTAGATTTTATAGAAAAATTTCCTATAAGTGGTATGGTTACACTAACGACGTTATGCAATATATATATATATATATATATATATATATATATATATATATATATATATATATATATATATATATATATATATCAGTTACTAATAATGAATGTGTTGTCTGTGTAGTACGGAAATACTGCGATGATGCAAAAAAAAAAAAAAGGAGAATTCGTGATACAAACTGAAGTGAGTAAATGCAACAGAGGCCTATCCGCTAAGTCACTGCAGTATCGCTAGTCACAGGAAACAGCGGACCAGCTGTGGGCATCAACAATCATCATCAAAATACTGGTAAAAGGGCCGTAAGTTCGTTCTGCGATAGTCCTGCTGTAGTTGAGAATTCTGTTAGCGTTTATGTTATATATATATATATATATATATATATATATATATATATATATATATATATATATATATATATATATATATATATATATATATATCTGTGTGTGTAATATGTGTAATAAAGTTGGTAAAGATGATGACATATACATATTTTTGTTTCAATAGTTGCCAAGTTTTCCATTTTCCCCTTATTTAATGAATCGTTCGTATATTTTCTTAATGGCTTGATGGCTAAAGAGTCGTTCATAGGGCGAGCTCAAACAGACGTGTCCCAATCATGAAATAAACACTTGATTATTCGTTCTTGAAGTCTGTCGCACCAAAGAAACAATTTGCAATATTCATGGACTTCTAGCTATCCATTGCATATATCATTTGACACTGAGCTTCTAAGTGTATGGTGCCGGCCTAATATTAACTTTATGATTGATATAAGCATAATTGTGTTTACTGTGTCTGAAGAAGTTTATACACTGCCACTTATGGGACTTGCCGAAGGTTCTATCGTACGCGTGTATCGTAATAATATGTGGGTGATGTTTACCTATGAATATTGACATTATTAAAGAATTCTTATTTGTTTGGTATGTTGCAGCAGTGTGTGTGCACATAGCATTGTTCATAGTATCTAGTGTAAATTTTTGTTTCCTAAAGTAAAGTACTGGGTAGAAAAATCAACCAGCATTTATAGTTTTGACAATTATTTCTAAATGTTTTGTACGCTAAGTACAGAGTCAAAATTATGTTGATTTTAATTTTCATGTATATACAAAAGATGTTGAATTTAATTATTTTTTAATCAAACAATTTCATGTATCACTTGTAATGATAAAATGTATATTTAAACAATAAAGTATTTTTTTACTAACTATTGTTTTTAAGGTGACACATAATAAAGCGCAATCAAATTTGTACCTGTTATAATGGATTTATTAGAATATTGTATCAGATTTTTTTCAGGAACTCCTGATTTTGACTGTTTTGTTATTTTTCTGTTTGAATGTTTTAAATCCAACTAATTTAACAACTAGAATTAAACACTTACGTTAAAAGATCCGTAAATTAGCAAAAATTAATTAATTAATGTGCTACGAGTTTCAATATTTTGTAATTTGCAGAGTTCCCCAAAAGAAATGTCATTATAATTACTTGATCTTTTGATTTCAAAAGTTCGAACTTTATTGTTAATATGTTGTAATGGGATTATTTAGAAGTGTTCTAATACTTACTATATTGAGGCGATGGAAACATATAGGATTGGAATATTTCCATTGGCAGAGGCTGACAACATACTAAATTCCTCTAAATGACAGATACTGAAGATTCCTATTAATTGCATTCGTGATCATGACATTTCCCCCAAAAGTAATTAAAATGATAGATTTTATAATCTCTAGTACCTCGCTTTTTAAAGGCTGATATTAAAAAGACTATACGCAAGAAAACAGCCCTAAAATGTGACATTCTGACACTATCATTGTCACGACATAATTTTTGCTTAAAAACTCCATGATATAGGGCAAGTTTTTGACTGGTTAAATGAAAGTTTATCAAACTTTTTCTTGGTAAATTTGAGACAAAAAATGTATCCACGAAAGTTTTCATGACATCATTTTGGAGAGAACCATCTTTCTAGTAGCATATCTGACCAACTATTTGTTTTATCAAATTCCCCTGGCATGCTCATTTGTGATGATAACATTACATTTTGATATTAATAGGCTGAAAATATTCTTTAAAACTTTTCTGACAGCCTTAATTGACATATTCTGTCCTTCAACACTCATAGCTCGTAAAATGTGTATTTTATGAAATATCTCAAAAAATTTGGAAAATTTCCTACTTTCCATCAGATATTTTACGTGGCATTTTTACGACAAGGCTAGAACTATGCTATGAACAGCCTTTACTGAAAAAAAACAACTCATTTTAACTTTCTGAATTTTCTGTTGGATTACAATCAAAATACTATTTACTACTGAAAATACTTATACCAGCAATTTGGACTGCGAAGACCATTCCTACACTCTTGGTCAAAAAGGTCCTAATTTTTGGTAGAAAATCACTTATTCAGTTATCTGAAGTCCAGTCTAATCCCCAGCAGCTGGAGGCTCTGACGACCAGGGAGGCTGCAGGGGTGTATATACCAAAACTGACAAATGGGTTGCATCATGTGGTGGGGAAAAAAAATTCAAAATCTAGCCAATTAATACCACAGTACATTCTATATGTCGTTAGTTTGTTGGAATTATGCACTCGAAGCGCACCCTTTTAATACTGAAAACGTCGCGCACCATCTATGTGCGCTGCGCGACTTGAGCGCTCCAAGGTGAGCAAGCCGGGAACTAACGCCGGCCGCCATGCTTAGTCTAGTATGAACAGCCTAGTATGTTTGGTCACTCGCACACTGAGCTTGTGACGAATTTTACGTGACATCATGTAATCGCAGTCGATCGTCGATACCACACTTCTATTCCAGTAATTAAGGTAAGAATATCAATTCTTCATTAAACACTTAAATCTTTTAAGTGTAATTTTTTCTGTTTGTTCACCGAAAAAAAAAATTATGTCGCAGTCTTGAGCGGGCTGGCAGACCACCAGCAGGCGTGACGTCGTAGAAGTGAGTCTAAGGCGGTCAACTAGAGAAACGGCTTTAATTTCCCATTACAATGAGGCAAACTTGCCTCATACAGAGAAGTAACAGATAGTGGCTGTTGTAAAGATATCTACTTGCTTTAAGTCAGGAAGTTAAAAAAAAAACTCATGCACTGATGTCTCTTGATGCCGTAATCGACCGTTAGGTAGTGCACAAGCTCGATGAATTGATTACATCGATGAATCAATAACATTGATCAACTGCCAGAGAGCACGTCAGCTCGCCAGCCACAGCCAATGTTGTTTAATGTTATTATCTGTTATCGGAGCGCTGGGGTATGCTGGAAGCTTACGAAAATTTTCTTCATCATATGTGTAATGCGTTAGTACATTGTAAAAAACCTTGCTTTCTAGTGGCTTTGAACCTCGATAAAGCGACACTCCTTCCATCTGAGCTACCAAGGCATTATCACTGTACAATTATCTCATTATAGTATATTTACAGAGTCGGTAGGCTAATATCACAAATACACTAGTCCATCCAGGAAAATCAAAATGCCTTATATGTTTGTCAGTCATATTGTCACAGTCAGCAAGCTTGTCGTGGGATGTTGTCTCTGCGCATGCAAGTAATATACCTAACCACTCCGGGTTCGTATTGGCAGTTGTCAAGAACTTCAAGAAGCAAATCTGCTGTCCAACTTTAGTCGTCAGTGTTCGCTTCCATTTCTTGTTTCCAAATATTCAGCAATTGCTCTTTATATCTTTTATATTAATATTAGTACTTGGCTTTTAACTGTGCATGGTTTGTGAAAATGGTCCGTTCATTTAGCTTTTAAAAAGGCGACTCATTCTTGGGTATGGCAGCCGACGTAGGATGCAGATCCATGAGAGATCAGTCGTGGATAGGGACACCTTACTTTCGTAAAAACATTTGCTGCCTGGTTGTATAAAAAATACTTTATCTCAATTCCACATTCATGATTTGATGATTTTAATAGCAAAGTCACGCAGTCAATAACTAAAACACAATTGCAGGCGTTTATGTAAGTTACTTCTAGCATGCAGAGAGGTCTTTTTGTGAAAACGTGGTGTTCTTAGTGACAAATTATTGCCAGAGAACCTGCATAATTCGCGTTATTATCTGGTACCAAGATAGACTTCACGGTCCTTTGTATACTCGAGCTACCATCCGTTATTCATTGGATGCTGTCTCAGTGTGAAGCTGCTTGCTTTCTGTATGTTCCAAACGTGATTTGCTCACACCAATACGCAGTATTCATTCATATGTGCAGCATTACACAGCGTGTGTCATATTAAATATCCTCCAATAAGAAAGTAGTGTATGTGCACATGTGCTTAATGTATGACATGTCCATAAAAATAATACGAAAATTAAAGGTGTCTAATTATTTCACAGTGCAGGGGTGGACAAGTCTATAAAAGGTGCTGCTCCGTTAACAAAATAATCCTCCATGCCTTCCCTTCTAGCAAGTCAATCGGTCAACTGTGGTTTTACTGCTGGCATTGCTGAATGACTGCTGGCAATGAATACTTATGGGTTTACATAAATGGCCCTGATATAGCTGACTGCTGGCAACAGGACACTTGGTATTTCCATTTATGGCCCACAGTAGGTGACCTATTAATGGCTCATAAATGGCTTGCCAACTGTATTCCAGCACTGGCAGCACTTAACTTATCCATTTTTGGGCCATTGATGGCAATTCATTATAGTTGTTCGCCCGTAAAAGACCGTCGGTCGACTGTGATTTTACTAATGGCATTGCTGGATTACTGCTGGTTCATAAAATATATGGGTCTACACAACTGGTCCTGCTATGGTTAACTTCTGACATCAAAATACTTGGCATGCAAATTATAGCCCACTGATGGGATGTTGATGTAAACTAAACTGATGCTTGAGAGTATGTGACCTATTAATGTCTCATAAATGGTTTACCAAATGTATTCCAACAATGGTCACACAAAACCTATACTTATTGCTGGTAAAAGTATGGGTAGCCTTCTGTTGGTAATTTGATGACTGTGAATTGTTACATCGATGGACCACTGCTGGTGTAATTTGGCTTATTATGGAATTTTTATGGTTCACGCTTTTCGCAGATAACTTCTTCAAAGTACGCGCATATATATATATATATATATATATATATATATATATATATATATATATATATATATATATATATATATGCGTGCGTGTGTGTGTGTATGGGTCTAATATAAGTATAGTTCATAATGATACAAGGAGTAGATTATTTAAAAATATATAGTGAAGGAAATATCTAAGGCAAAATACTGCAAATACAGTATTACATGTGACTTCGTGACTGGTATTGAATAATTTGACATATGTATTTATTTCAATGTATTTTTGCATGTAATTAAAATGAGAAGTTAAAAAAATAATAAAGTACCACCTTTAGAAAATTAACTTTGAAGGGCTTTTGTTGTTTCACATCACTAACATATTCATAACTGGCGACTGCAATTCAAAACAGATGAATAGTATCCAATTGACATACATATTGCGAAAGATTACACTAAAAAAGTTTTTGGGTTAATATCACGATTCATGTAAGAATATTTCTCGCAACGACAGTATTTTTATTGTTTGTCTGCATCTTTTTAAAAACTGATTTGTTCGCATGGTAAATTTTAAGGCTATGGAATAACTGGTGTAATTTATATTATATTAATGTTTGTTAGTAATTCAAATTAGAATATATTTTTAATTACTTCATCCAAATGTAATAATATACAGTGGAGGTATTGGTAGCATGTTTGGGCTGTCAATGCATAGGCTGTAGATTCGCGCCTTCTCTACTCCTCCGGTAAGAATAAAATTTTGATGCCATATAATGTGTTTACTAGTGAAGTAAAGGAAATTTAAAACAAAGAAAAGTAGATATTGATGGTAAAAGTAATTATTTTTAAGAGATACAGTAAGACATATGGTGAAAGTAGGCCATCTGATGGCTGTGAAATGGTATATCTATAGGCTATTGATAGGGACACTCGAATTTCGCGAAAATAATTCACGACCAGTTGTATTTCATAACACTTTAGCTCAGATCCACTTTCGTGATTGGATGGTTTCCTCGTTATCTGACTTAGGTTGTCTGCCCGCGAATCACAGACGTGCAGTGCTGTAGTTACTTCATTCTGATTGTATGTCAACATGTAAAAATGTCTTCTCACAAAGACGCATCACTAATAAGGAAAATAAACCTGTTGGAACGCCCGTATGGTATTGAAATCTAGCATGTGCGGAAATCTTTTCGTGAAATTTGGGTGTTCCTAGCTATTGCTGTTGTAAGCATATGGACCATACTTGGACCAATTTGTGTTCATCACAGCTGGGCCAATTATGGGGAGAATATGGCTACTTAGTTGTGACATTTCAGGGCCAGCAATTGTGCCGGATGCATGCCAGCTATTGGCCAACGGACGCACTGGCATCCGACTGTAAACCATCAATGGGCCATATGTGGTTTGCTACAGTGTTGGATCTCCATAATGTTCAGTTAAACATGGAATAATTATGTTGTACGATCCTCAGTTGCAAGGCACACGACTTTTTGATGTGTGACATCGGTGTTCGTGCACCAATGTTGCGAGGAGACTGCGCTGGTGATAATTCACTCCCCAAAACTCTGACGAAAATCACTGTATAAAACGTAAGCAAGTGGTCAAAGAGCGCACTTAATTCACTTAGGTGCCATTTTTTGAGTACACAGGCTAACTCTAACCTTAGTTTACCGCCTATTAGTAATGCGCAATACATGTAAGTTTTCTTTCCTATGCGAGCATTGAAGTCACCGAACCCAAAAAAGAATGTAGCTAGCCCAAATATCAGAAATGAGTTCCGTGACTCTACAGTAACTTT
The DNA here is from genome assembly GCA_029891345.1 of Dryococelus australis. Lineage (NCBI taxonomy): Eukaryota > Metazoa > Arthropoda > Insecta > Phasmatodea > Phasmatidae > Dryococelus > Dryococelus australis. Next base: position 21,671,809 of record CM057002.1, read on the forward strand.
ACATCAGTGTTAATGCATTGTGTTAATTTTTTATACGTTATAAGATAAATGCTAGTTTCCAAATAGGTGTATTGGCCACATGGGTACCAAATTAACTACTCTAATATCGTCCGGGATTTTCGAAAAATTCAGTGGTGCATCTAGCGAGCAATTAAAGGCTGTGTGGCTATAATTTGGAGAATAATAAGCTCATTCTGACCAGTTGTATGGTTATATAATTACAATATTCCTTTCAAATCTCTAAATAAAATTATATTTTAAGAAGAATTGCAGTAGAAGTCTTCAGCAAAGTTTTTTACATGTATGAAATTTTTAAACTTTATTGCTACCAGTAGCATCCAAATCACGTCTTACGAAACACGTGCTTGGCGATTTAAAACTTTATATACATTTCAGTAGTTACAGAGTGAATATGTCTGTGAAATTTTGAAGTTTCCTGTTACTTCACTTAATGTATCTACTGATATTACATTATTGACAATATGCTACTTTACGAAACTCTGATCCCATTTCAGTAAAATATTTTCAATGGCCACAAATTTTTTAATATTAGGGGTGCTATCCACCATACTGTTCATTCTTTAATAGTCGTACGAAATAGTGTTTAGCTTGAAGGCGTTGCCTACATGTCCTATTTCCTCGCACAATTACTTATTGCACAATGGCATGTCAAAATCACGATATCTGAGTATTTGATATGTACAAATCATATAAACCAACTAACTTACCGAAATGAGACAATTAACACTGAAAAAAGTTACCAAGAGTTACTTTTAAAAAATACTTAAAATAGCGGTATGAAATATTTTCGTAACTTTAAAAAATTGCTAAATACAATATCAGATGGTTACTTTTTTTATTTCTAACAGTCTATGACATTTTGTAAACTAAAATTTGATAAACATATCTTAAGACCCAACCTTCCAGCAATTCTTGCTGAAATTTTCTGTAGATACTATCGTTTGTGTTATTTTCCCATCGCAAAAATGCTAAAATTGTGATTTTGACACATCATGATGCAAAAGCTATGCGATCTAATTTTTTATGCAAGGAAATTATATACTTATATGTTGTACGGCAATTCTCATAAATATGAAATAATGTATATTTTGGTTGCCAGCAGACTTGATCTTTGAATGCGATGTTATAAAATTGAGTAATTGTCCACTTTGGCGCTGCAAACACGACTGTGTGTACTTGACGACCAGAAGTTTTTGTTTAATTATTTGTTGTTTTTTTTTTTATTTACAAGTAAGGAAAGTCCACTAAAGCATAGTTCGAAAGTTCTGAATAAACCACGATGCAGCTATAATAGATTGGTGTGATGACGTGTGTGCTAGCAAAGGAGACACTCACTGCCTGAATGATGTTTGGTGTTTATGTGCTTGCAGCTCTGTCCTTCGTGGGTACCTTCATGGATTACAAAGTGTGGAGTTTGGGCAGGCATCTGAATTTCTACAGCGAGGATCGAGAGAGAAAGTTAAGTTTGAAAGAGAAACACAAGAGGCGAAACTCGTCGAATTACAACGAGAAGCAGTGCTAATTTAAAAAAAAACGCCATCACAACTCAATACGGAACAATGCCGAACCAGCATACAAATATATTTTACTGCTGATACCTGTATTTAAAACTCAGTACTATACTTCAATTTAAACAAACTAAATTAACTAATTTAACTGAGTTTCTTATTAAATGCCTAATCTGTTTTTGTATTTAAAATATGTCTAAAAATTTATGAAAAATAATCTATATTTCTATAGAGTAAGATATTTTCTTAATTGATTAATTTTTATTAATTCGTCTAATTATACCGTTGTAAGAAGACTGATAGCTATTTGGGCAATACGTTATTTGTACTACAATAACGTCATTAAATTTCCATTCGTATTTATATGTGATTTCGGTTATATGAAATTTCCCCCCAGCCAAAAATGTAAATTCATTCAAGTTATTTAATATTACTTAGCACAAATATCTCTTTAATTTCTAATATTGCATTATTTAAGCCTTATGTGTTTAGTTTTTAAGTTAGTGTTATGTATTCCTGAAGACATGACTCTTTATAAGTCATTTCTTTCAGAACGTTCTATCAATGATGTTTTGCAGGCATGTTTGTAAGCTCGATTATATGAATTAAGTAATTTATAGTGTAAAAATCTAAATGTTGTTAATTTCAACAAGTTAAGTTCCGATTTTTGTATGTCTTAGTAGTGAAATTATGTAGATTATATAACAAAATTAGGAGAAAATAATTGGCACTGATGTTAATTAAAATTATATTAGTTATGGGACCGAATTTCAGGAAAGTTTTCGTGTGATTTGAGTTTTGCAAAATGTGTGTATAAAACAGAGACAATAAAAAATTGTTAATTTGTTCTTTAATCATTAGTAATTTATGTGTGCTTCTTCGTATGCTTCTTACGTCATTCAAATGGTTTACCAAATCTAAGTTGGTATTAAATGTTAAATTCGAGATTTTTTGAATTAATTTTTTTTAGTTGTTTTTAATATGCTCAAATTATATTGAAGGTTCAATTTGGAAACTACTTTGCAAATTCTATAAGATAACCCACATTTAACTTTTATCATTTAAATAATATTAAATACTGCAGATTGGTAAAGTGTATTAAAGTCTTCAGAACGACGAGAAAGCCAAACATTTATGTGAGCCTATGTTTTATTTTCACGTGGATGAGCTACTCATTCCACACTTTTCAAATATTGCTTTCTAAAATTCCTGTTTCGTGTCTGGAGATTAATCGGAGGAAGTCTTGCAATTGAAACTAGCGTAAACTTAACCTCAAAACCAACCTACCTACCCACCTAAAAACTCACATCCATGTCAATCTCGAGGTTTGAATCCTGATCATTGCGGTTTAAAGGTATCTTAGCGATGCAGCATACTTCGTGCAGAAAACAGTGGGAGAAACATTGGCAGAATTATCGTACTGAAGGATTTCCCATTGTTTAAATACCAGTTTACCCAATCAGCCAAGTGAATCGACAAAATTTTAACAATCGCCATGTTGGAGAAATAGTATAAACTGGAAAAAATTGTTTCCCCTTTTAAAGACATTTTTTGAAAACCCTTTTTGAAGTATGTAACATAAAATTTTCACGATTTGCACCTATTTTCATAATTAACGCTTGTTTCACGTATTTGACACCGTTTATGTATGATACTTGTAATTTGCCTATGTTTCACGTATGTTTTGTTTTCATAATTTGTATTATTTTTATCATTCTCATGGCTAGGATATTTAAACGTAGATGCACGAATATAAATAATTTACGTTTAATTGGGATAAATAGCTAGATTTTATTTTTTGTTCGTTTTTTAATAAATTAATAATTTTTTTTTTTTCGGTCTCACTTTTATCGTGATTGTTCCTGGGAATTTTATTGTATTTTGATATCTTCTATGAGACCCGTAACTCTATGATAAAGGAATTTTGGCCGTTTCAGAGTGTGTCATTTCAGTTTATTAGTTATGAACCTTGCGATTGGCTAACAGGTTCGAACCCTGTGCTCCTATTGGCTAGAGAACTTAACATAGGGTTGGGCCGGGCCCGTCGTTTGTAAGCTCGCTCTCTCTCTGCCGCCATCCTTCAACGACTTCAGACGTTAGGTCAGGACATGCGCCCAGAAGTTGGACCTAGAGGAGGATTTGTATTTAGTTGTTAGGTTGTTTTTTGTTCTCACAGCTTGCTATAGTTGTGGGTTGTTGTTTTTGCGTTCAGTTGTGTGCTGGTAAGCCCCTCCGCTTCATTTCAAGCAGCTGTTAGGAGATCAGGTAGCTAGCTAAGACTACGTAACGCCCGTGAGCCGGCGAGCAACGTTAAGCAGCACCGCGCCCTGTAACTAAGTCACTGCCTCCGTTTTGGTCGGGAGAGACTCCGTCCTGCACCCATCAATAAATTGGTATTTTTCAACGAGAGCAATCCTTCATCCAGTATCTGAATTCTACAACTAAACTTTACTACGTAACACCGGTGGTGTAGAACATTCTGTGTGACGCCATGTTGGCAAGACGTCAGTAATAGCTTCAGAACATTTTTAACCATAATTTACCTGAGTGATATGTTAAGTGTTACTACGTAACTGAGACAGCCGAGGCACATATAACTTTTTTGATTCAAAGTCAAGTTACTTTATTGTGAGAGGACTACATATTTAAATGAATAATCTATACTGTATCTACCTGTCAAATAAGGGCACGATAATGATAGTTAAATATGACCACTTCCTAACGGCAGCTATGTTTTGAATACTTCTCTTTACCTTGCCTATTGTCATTCAGGATTATTTATTTACATTATTTTCCAGCATAAAACAGATAAGATATATTTGTAATTGAACATTTAAATATTTTTCAATAAATAATTATCACTGGAATTTGACACATCTGACATCATTTCGAAGCGTGTATAGTTACCCTACCTCCCCTCAATACTTTACAGTTCAGAATAATATAATTTTGTCTTTATATATGCTAAGCTATGTTAAGTAAGGTTTACAGCTGTGTGGCAAATAATTGTTTGCCTGCTACGTGTGTGGGGCTATAAAGGTGAGTGCTCTACGCCTACTACGTCTGGTTCTTAAACTGATAGTAGCAGAGCAAACATGTCCTTTGGGGGCGGAATACATTTCTGTTTCACTCACTAATTTGCTAATTGTTTCATAAATATTGGCAACAAACTACACTGTTTACTTGTAAGTTATGCAGATATGATGTGGTGATCTTGAGGCAGCCTACACCTTTATAGAATGCATACCATTTAAAATTTAATTTGAATACGTACGGCGTTCATAAAGGTCTTCACCATATCATAATTAACATATTTAGCTCGCCACAAAATGTTACATAATAATTTTGTAGAGGCTGTTTTATTTCACAACATATTATATTTACATGATAATTCTAGCTTTCCCAACGTGGTAGCACTACAAGTAGCATATACATTAATTTAATGTATATATATATATATATATATATATATATATATATATATATATATATATATATATATATATATATATATATACAAAATATATATATCATAGAAAGGACAAAAAAAATTTCTGGTATTAATTCAATACATATATTTGTAGTATAGAGTATTCCAGATTTGTATGTCGTCTTTTATTACTAAAAAGTGGGAATATTTTTTCTTATCTCAGATAAACTGTGATGAATAAATAATTGCGTCTTGAAAAAATCTTTCGAAATATATAACACACTCTTAAACACAAGCATTTGTTTAAAATGAAATAGTTATCAAATAACGTAACAATAACGTATAAATTGAATTTCACAATTTAAATTGGTTTATGTTTAGTACTAACGTTTTTTATATGCAGCCTGTCGCACACGCGGTTCTTGTAACGTTACAAAGAAGAAACTTCACAAGGGATAATAAATGTAAAAAGAAATTCTAAGTAAAATTTACAAATAATTAAAAAGTGTAGAATTCATTGGAATGTGAACAAATTGTTCCAGTGTCATTTGTGAATGTGGAGTGCCTGTTTGACAGACATCATACGAGATGGTATTTTTTTTATTACTTTACCATAAACTTACACAGATGGGTCCATGCCATAAATATCAATAGAACGACAGCATACGCCACGTTGCGACTATTTGCAGTAGGCCCATAAAATAAACAATTGGACTCGACACTCTACAATAAGTACGAACTGAAGTACGTGGAAAATCTCTGAGTCCCAAAACGATATTCCCTCCATCAAAAATACATTTCATTAAAGTTGAAGAATCCATGACGTTCTAAGGTGCCAGTTCTTAGGAGTGAATAAATGAAACTTCCAGTTGAAGTTTAACGTTAGTTTTGAACTGCTTAGAACCAGACTCTAAGGACATTTTGAAGAAATACAGTGTATTTAGACAGGTAAAACAATTGAAGGTGAGTTTTTTTCCGTCTGAAATGCTAAATGTATTATTTAATGATTATAATTGCGTTTAAACATACAGTATTATTTTTTAGTCTATCTTTGCATGGTGGCCAAAAATAATAAACCTAAAACCAGCAGAGTAGAACTTGAAAAATTGCAATTAATTGTATGCGCCTGCAAGAAACTTCATTTTGTCATCAAATATCCGCCCAAATATCACAGGTAAGGGCAACATGCCTGAGAGAAGTGGAAAACTTCGTCACATAAACTTCCTTAATTACATCATACATTTGATCAAGGTGCTCTTTCAGGCTGCCCTTACTTGGAATTTTGAAATAGTGGCAGAGCTGTTTTATTAGCCGTTTGGATCCTCTTCCATTCACTATATCAAATGGTCATTCATCAGCACAGATGAAATAGAGGATACATTTTGTCAACAAAGCGTGCTGTGCTCCACCCTAGAAAACAATAAGAATGTAATCATTTTATTATTGATTGTGTTTAAGGCACACTAATAATTATATTTTCCTATGGACATTGATTTCATTGTAACATAGTACTATTTTTCAATGGCTTGTATGTAACACTCACCAGAATATAATGCTATTCTTTTCAACGATTGCTCCATGGTTAACTGCTTTCTTTTGTCTAATGGTTTCTTCGACTGCAAATTTATCGAATTTCGGTTCTCCCACTTCCTCAGGATTGTCGATTGTCGATAGATTCCTGTTACAATAAAATAAGGAATATCACACTTTGATATTGTTGTAAATGTTGTTCATCAAAAAAATTTCGAATAAAAATACATCGCACTAACCCAGGCATTAGAAGTTAAATAGTTTTTTTTTTTTAAATCAAGAACTGCAGTACTGTAGGGTACTCAATTTCTTCACATTCATTAGGATGTCCACAGTATAATTAGAATAGCAAAATTTCATTCTAATTTAGATTAATTCTAATAATGCTACAATTACCACATGTTTGATGCATCTGAAAAATAAATCAGCATGTGTTGGTCATATGTTATTTCCTATCCATTTATCATTTCGTGACTAAATATTTATATTAGGATGCATTTTGAACATATAAGATTATTATACCTCTTCCAGTGTGTGTTATGCGCTAATGAATGCCAACTCAGGGCCTGATTCTGGAACATTTTCACTGTGTGAGCAGCTTACTGAAGAAAGGCCACGCTCTAAATAGTGTGGCATTTTATTCCCTGGAGTTCCATCTGCCCTTTGTGTTGACTGTGCACTGGTGTGTGTATATATATTCATAATATATTTTAATTATATATATACAATTAAAATATTTTATCAATTTTTCTTATGACTAAGAAAATGTCATATTATAAATTATAAAATCTTTACAATACTCAACTTTGAGAAACCCACTTTACCGAAAACCAACTTTCACCTTGGCCTACAAAATGTGATGAATAATTGTAGTGAAAGAGTGCTTTCATTATATTTACACCACATAAAACTCACATTTAAGAAACCAATGTTACTGAAACCCTACTATCATCTTGGATTAAAAATGGAGTGTATTAAGAAAATTGAAAATTAACAGAAATTACATAGCAGCATACATACACTGAATTCTCAAACACAACATACACTGATGGATGCATCTCCATGTGTTTCTTGAGGATTGAAGTATTTCCACTTGATTTTAATGTTTTGAAACATAATTTACACGATGCTGTTGTCTCATCCGCTCTCTTGAAGAATTTCCATGCAACACTTCTAGTAGGCGACATCATGAAAATATGCCAAATTTTAAAAACAGAACTAAACAAAAATCATTTGGCTTTAAAGAAAAGTATCATAGCATAGCACGATTGTCACGATTCACGAAACTCGCTTCCGCCCGCACAATTAAGGTAATATTTTTATCATATGATGTTGTAAATCCCGTTTTAGTATTTTGGAACAAGAGCAAGTGTTGGCAACATAATAAAATTAAAAATTACTATTTACATTATTGTCGTTCGATACCACCAGGAAAGTATCTATTCGATACTAGGAAAGTATCGAAAGGAAAGTACCGAGTTAAAATTATCGGTATCGAAACAAAAGTATCGATACTGATATCGTATCGATACTTTTCCATAATCCATGTACACGTATTTTCACCAAAGAATATGTAATACTCTGTGTATTATTAATAACATTTGTGTAAAATTACACATAATTGTAGTTAATTTTTACAATTTACACATACAAAATGTAAAATTACCAACAATTTTTATGTGTAATTTTACACTTATTTTTTACAGTGTATGTGGAAACGTGCAATAGCCCTTATGTTAGGCGCCACTGGATCAAATCATAGAGTAACGTGTTGAGATGACTATGCAGCTACATATGCAAACTACCCCACGTACGGGGAAGTTACTGATAAAGATGGAGATATCAACGAATATTCTAAAAACCACCTATGCAACGTCACTAAATAATTGCTCCTGCACTGGGACAACGTAGTTACGTATACAAATTGTGCACTGAAATGAACTGAAGTAGTTGCAGACTAATGTGTGAATAAATATGCAAATAGCGTGTATGTGACAGAGAGAACCATATGCATACACGTGTACATAAGATATTACCCTCGTAGACTGGAACTTCCGGGCGCTGAATACAGTACACCTTCCACCGACATACATGTACAGAACACTGACACATCAAAGATAAGGGTCTTAATACTACCAGAAAATCTAAAAGAAACAAATACCCATTGATGAAGCATGAATTGAATGGCCAAATATATTCTGTAATCAGTGGTTTCAAAATCAGAATAAAATTCAAATGATATTAAATGTGGCTTAGGTGATTCAATTAACTTGTAGCGAAATAATAATGTTATTAAGCAATTAGGCAGCTGGCAGTTACGTGTAGTTATCAATGCAAAAACTATAGTGTTCTCTCAAAAAGTTCAGTTCCAATTAAAATGCCACACAAAACTAGTTAAATCTCTTCCCTGCCTTAGCTCGTAATTTTTAGATAGAGACAAGAAAATATTACACTGAGGGTTACTGCGAGACTGTTAAAAGAAGTCCAATTACAAAATTACTGCAGGATTATAGGCCACTGCTTCACCTCAGGTACGTACGGTGAACAACAAATTAGTCTGATACATGTATCGTATTACTTGCAGATTAAATGCAGTAGATACTCATTGGCACTCTTCATTTGCACTCCTGCACACTCCGGTGGCCTTAACTTATCAAATGGGTACAATTATACACGTCGATACAATCAAATTACCACACTGGCTGCCCAGTTCAACGACGTATCACATTCAATATGTCGCCTAGGTTCGTTCACAGTAATCAAATTTTCACTCAAAATTCAAAATTGAAAATAACATTACAGCTATACGGCTTACCTCTAAAGCACATTAAAAAATCTCTTTCAGCTAGTGACGTCACGCTCAGCTGCCACTTTAAGTGAAACATAAACATTACTGAAATTTAACAACACTGTGAAAACATAAAATAAAAATACTCTGCTTTTAGATTATACATGTGACACAAAATAATTATCATGCAAGCCAAAATTTCAATTAAAAATGCTATAGTAATAATTGGTTTCTATTGCTCTTTCCTACTACAAAATGCTCTGGGGAATACACTAGGGACGTAGCTATAATTTACACATGAGCTCCTCTCAGCTGGACTTATAGGGCTGACTCACAGCACACTTGACAATGACTATTAATCAGGAATGCTCTTTATATAGATAACACTCCTCTGGTTATGTCAAATGTTATTTATTTTGGGACTCTATTAGAATAAATCGTTATCAACCCTCAATAGTGTATACTCCTCAATTAAAGCTGCTACTGAAGCAATCTAACAATTCCTTCGATATCCAAAGCTATCCAAATCGGACTCACCACTGGCATATTATATTGGCGCGACGTACAAGCCAGCACCGCGGAGAAGGCTCTCAGGATCTCCTCGTGGCGGATCTTCTCCTCTCGCGTTGTTGTATCTCGTCACTGGAACTGGAAGTCGGTCAGCGGCGGCAGCTCCCTGCGCCGTCAGTGACCCGGAGTGTGCTGAAGGATAAAGATGGCCGACACTCTGGCGGCATCGTTTATACAGTCTGGCCGTGCCCCCCCCCCCCCCAATTCCCCTTCTCTAGTCGGTGATTGAGTGGCACCCTGCGGCTCGTGTCGAAGTTGGCACCCAGCAACACCTCGTTTGCCATAACAATATGCACGTTACCAAAGCACACACGTAATCATACAAACATAGGTCACCGCCAATATGACTGTCAGTTAGGTCCAAAACAATAAATAGCGCATGTTTGTTGTACTTGTTATGCGTATACTGTATATAGTCCATTCATGGTTACTTCCAACTCTTATAAAGCCATGATAAAATTCTACGTTGATGATATTCCTCCGTCTTATGCAAAGAAAGCTTAACAAAGTCTAGAAAATGACACCTAAGGGACAACACACAGCATTCGTGCGCACTCAGTTTAATAGTATTTTTCATGTGAACTGTTTCTGACTAGCCAATACCAACGCATTCATTTTCTCACTGCTTTTATTCGTGTTACTTACAAACTGATTATTATAATTTATAAATAAAATAAAATTAAAATTTCAGTATAACTAAAAATAAGATATTTTATGATAACAGGAGTATAAAACGCTAATGACATATTACATATTTAGGGATCAACCAAACACGTCATATATAGGGCGATTATTCAAGGGTTTGATTCAATAGTATGAAGAAATTGCGAATATACCATATTAGTAGAGCCGATAGATTATCATAGTCGAGTAAGTACTTGATCATCCGATCGTAAAAGTATTAACTAGCTACAGCATCATCATAAATATACTAGCTCAAAAATCCCGCGTGTTTTTTCTGTATCTCTATGTACGATGTTGCTTAAACAAGTTGCTATCCCACAGTATGGCAGAAATGAAAAATTTGTTAAATTCTCAATTTTATGGTTAAATACTCGTAAGGCCAGGTTTCGCTGACCGTTGTTAAAATGGCGCTAATATTGTATATTAGCTACCCTGATATTATAGAGAGTGTTCGGAAATTCCCCTTACACACTCCTAGGACTTGTAGAGGGGACTGAGTAGACTATATTTTGAATAGGAACCCATGTCCGGAAACTCACCGTTTCCATGCCACAACCATTTCAAATCAGGTGTATCACTCATCAACTTCCGAAATGTTAATAGGAGACACAAAAGCGCGTAAATGGAGCTCGAGGCACGGTAGACGTCGCGTGCCATCAGGTGACTGTCTGAAGTACCGTACTGCCTAACCTGCTGCATACCAACACAGGCACATCCGAGATATTGCTCTTGCACTCAGGGGAAGTGAACGAGTGATACACCTGATTTGAAATGGCTGTAGCATGGATACGGTACATTTCCGGATATGGGTTCCTATTTAAAAGATACCCTACTCAGTCCCCTCTACATGTCCTAGGACTTTGTAAGGGGAATTACTAACACCTTAGTACCATGATGTTAGGGACAGCGGTGTTTCACCAAGTATTGCCGATACATGGTTAACTACCATTATACTAATAGCCCAACAAACCCGAAAGTATGGGCCAGAATCGGGCCAGTAAAAGATAGCTGACAAACTCTGGCTATATGATGCCGGCCCACTGTCTTATGCCGGAAGTGGGCCGATAGATGGCAGCTGGATGGTTGCAAGATGTCGGGAATGCGACTGCTGGATGGCGGCAAGACGCCGGGCCTGCGGCGACTGGATTGTGGCAAGACTCCAGGCCTGCGGTGGCTGGATAGCGGCTAGACACCAGGCCTGCGGCGGCTGGATGGTGGCAAGACTCCAGGCCTGCGGCGGCTGGATGGTGGCAAGACTCCAAGCCTGCGGCAGCTGGATGGCGACAAGACGCCGGGCCTGCGGTGGCTGGGTGGCGGCAAGACTCCAGGCCTGCGGTGGCTGGATGGCGGCAAGACTCCAGGCCTGCGGTGGCTGGATGGCGGCAAGACGCAGGGCCTGCGGCGGCTGGATGGCGGCAAGATGCCGGGCCTGCGGCGGCTGGATGGCGGCAAGACGACGAGCCTGCGGCGGCTGGATGGTGGTAAGACTCCAGGCCTGCGGTGGCTGGATGGCAGCAAGATGCCGGGCCAGCGACGGCTGGATGTCATTACGATGCCGGGCTTGCAGCGGCATGATGTCCAGAAATAAGCATAAGCAACATAACCATAAATAAACCTTAACTTTTCGATTAAAAATTCTAGTGTTTTCTATTTCCTCTTTACGAATATTCATTTCATTTAACCCATTCAGACCTAGTGTACACAATTGTGTACATTACGCATGTGTATGTAATATTTGGTCCGGTCTGCACACTGCCAAGCTCAGTGACCAATGATATTACTTGTGAATACATGATTCGCAAATACTGGTCTAGGACATAATTGGTTCATATTACTGTAGTGGAACATACAGTCTAACTCATTGGCTGTGACGAGACAAACGTTGTGTTGACTTAAGTACAGCACGCATCATAATTTTTTTTTGTTTGCAACACCTGAAACCGTAAATTAAAGTGGGTCTGAAAGGGTTAACATCTCAAGTGTTGCAACCGTGACATTTTTTTTATGGGCGCTGTACCTTTTCTCGCAACCTACCTACAATGAACTACGTGCTCGTTGGTGTCAGCGTCAACCAATCACAACTGAGCGTTGCCGTAACTTCAACAACTCAGATTACTCGGAACGAGGACGCTCGAATCACCGGATACTGATTCCTTGTCGCGTACAGCACCGACCATAAATGTCCTTCATGTTCAACACGTCCTCGATCGTGGACACGAGAACTGACCGGGTTTAACACTTCCAAACGCACTGCAGACAATGGTCTACATGTTGAACAGGAAGCTTGTGTTTGACCGGTATTGTACTCTGCGATGTCCAGTGTGCCTGGCCAATAACCTTCTCTGGAGGTAATTGATTTCTAAACAGCACAACTGTTCTATGTTAGAACTGGTCCGTATCTTCCATTGCCGAACATAAATCCATCTGCTTATTTGCAGACACATGCCGAATTCGCGTTATTATTTGCCACCAGGCTAAACTTCACAGTTCTGTATATACTCGAGCCGGTGTCGGTACTCCATTGGCTCCTGCATAGGTGTGAAGTAGTTTCTTTTTTTTTTTTACTGGACTGTACGTGATTGGACTACACACTTGTGAAGTGTTCAGTTACCGGTGCAGAGTCACCCAGGACGTGTTAGATAAAGTATGGTCCAATAACAAACTTATTGCAAAAGTAGCTGTGCTAGAAGTTGAACGTGTCCCCGTATAACAACACGAATTTTGCACGTCTCTACTAATTGGCTATGTTAACGAATCAATTTCTTTGCGATCTCAAATGCAGCACGCATATAAAAAAACTCAAATTTGCAACTCCAAAAATTATAAATTAACGGGGAAATAAAAATGTTAAACCAGCGACGTAGCTTGGGTATGCTGAAGAAGACGCGATATTTGATCCCAGCTGTACTCAAACACGCCACGTTGTCCATGTAACAGAGTAGATGGTGTGGCGGTTGTTTTGATGTGCGCCGCAACATATTCTGTGACTGGCTGCACGAGTCAATGGGACGGGTCTTGTATCTGACTGGCCACTGCGTGCTGCGAAATGTTTCTGACTGGCTAACTGTGCGTTCCATGCGTGTCACTGGCCAGTGACGCCTTTTTTCTGGAGTGTGCGTGTTGGAGTTCCTCTTGAGCCCTCACTAACCATTCATCACATATCATTATACACAATAACATAATCTCGTATATTTATGCCGTCCGACTCACAAAGCATTAATATTACAGATACACACAAGAACAAATAAACTAAAGGAACAACACCTACACTGTAGAACACTTTACACAAACAACATTACACTGAGACCATCACAACACAAACACAAACACAAACATCAAACACACGACTGGACACCTCACGAAAACGACAACAACAGTCGGCCCCTCTGTCTCCGGAGAAGATGGCGGGGTGAGGGTTCAAGGGTGGCGGCAGAAGAATTTTAACTTTTGCTGTTTTGAAAATACAACGTAAACTTTTTCTTTGACATTATAACAAAATATAATTTTTATGTCTCTGTAATTTTTAAATTTAACTTGTTTTTAACTTTTATAACGTGACAAATTTTGTCTCGACTATTTTCCAAATTTATTTTTAATTCAAGTAAATAAAACCAGTTGTGGCCTTCACCTGGCTGCTGATGCCATTTTAATATGTGCTGTTATGCGTTGTGTACTATTCTCTGTCCGTAGATAAGCTCCTTACAGACGTAATTAGCCGCTTAATTTACACATTAATTTTTTCGTTTCAAGTTTACAAAAGAATAAATTTCTTGTGTGATAAATATTTACGAATTTTTCTAGTATAGAACCTATGAAAGTGTTTCAGTATCTCCATGGCACAAGAAGTTACCAATTATAAAATAGTTGTTGATAGGACCACCTGTTGTTAGCGAAAAGATTTACGGGGAGGCTAGACTTCACTATCCTATGTGCGCACTTGCAATCTTCATTTGGCAATTAATAAGCCGCTTGTATTTTTGTGAAGACAGTCTGTTACATGAGTGAGCCAATCAGAATTGAGTTTCCCCGATACTGACAGTCCGTGATTCGCGGGCAGACAGATAAGACACGTAACAAGTCAAATGGTCCAACCATGAAAGTGGTTCTGGACTAACGTGCGTTGATATGCAACTGGCCTTGAAATATTTTCTTGGAAAACCGGTCCCCATTTGTTTCTGGTCGCCTAGTGAATGACGATGATTATGTTGGTGTAAGTTTCTCAACTATCACAGATACGACCATAATGTTTCCTATCCTGCAACATGCCAGACGTGAACGAGTATACTCGCAGTGTAAAAAAAAATTAAGGCGAAATTCCCTTACGTGTAAGGGAATCTAATTACTTCTACATATAAGGTAAAATTATCCGTCAGTTGTGGCGTAAATTTACATAACAAGTAAGGCACTATTCCCTAATCGTAAGGAAAAATACCTGACAAATGTGGGGGGAAATCCCATACAAATAAGGTAATAATAATTACATTTTGTAAAAAAAATTGTATTTAAAAACCCACGGGGCATTACTAGTGCTAATTTTTTTATTGCATACAACCTCCGACGAATAGTAGCTGAAAACTCAACTCTAAAATCCTCGACACTTACTGGTGGATAGGCGTGAAACATGAATAGGCCGATGCGCTATCCATTACACCACGACGACACCATAACAGCATGATTGAATATTATTGTGTTAGAGGATAGTTTTTCCGCCCGTCCTCCAACTTAGCTGTTGAGACAATCTGACGAGATGCACGCGTCATAATGTTATGTTCCCATCCATTTATGGGATTTTTCACCTCTATATACGCGAATTTTACTCCAGAATTCGGTAATTACACCTCTGATATATAGAGCCATGTTGGACAGCTTGTATGACTACACAATAAAATTTAATTTTAAGGTAAAAAAAAAATTATACAATTATCAAATAGTTACAAATTGACTTGGAGATCCACACGTCGTAAGGTAATGCTCATATCCATGTATGGGATATTTTACTACCATGTACGTGAATTTTGCTTTAGAGTGCAGAAATATTACCTTACACACAAGGAAAACTATGTTACCCAGAAGTTTGCGAATATTACCTTACACTTGTCAGATAATTTTACCATTATTTTTACAGTGCGCGGGATAACGTGTTATGGTGTTAATTAAAATGCGCGGTCGTGTCCGCGGTAATAACACTATAGAATTCTTCCTTCGTATGTTACTCGTTGCTTGGAGAAAAGTCCTTCCTAACTGAAGGCATTCGAAAGTCACTTTTTTTTTTTTTTAACAGCACGCTATTTTTCATAAACTTATATACACTCGAGGGAGCGTCTTTCACTCATTAGCTGACGTCACATGATGAGCCCAGGCTCTCTTATGAACTGGTTGCACAATGTTTGATAGCTTCATCGTCGATTGTTCATTCATTAATACTCCGAAACTATCCGAAGAATGCCAAATAAACTGTGCTCCAATGTCTATGATTCGCGGACAGACACTTGAGGCACCTGACATTTCAAATCAACTACGAAATTGCATACGAACTAAAGTGTTTTGGAGTACAATTGGTTTTGAAATATTTTCTTGAAAAGCACCTGTACCTATCAATGACCAATTATCTTCTTGCTCGCAATTCGTTCTACCGGTCTAGGTCGTAATCGGTTCATATCACTGTAGTCGAACACACAGCCTACAACTCGTCAGCTGCGACTATGAAACAAATGTTTTGCCGACGAAAGTACAACATGCATCATAAATAATTTTCCCTTACAACACCTGCTAACTATAAATTAAAGTGAGTCTGAAATGTGCAAGAATTAAGGAATCTCGCAAGTTGCGGCAATGCCAGAATAGACTTCAAACACATGTACTTGCTTATTACTTTGGTGGTTGGGCCACTGGTTTTCCAACAAGCCCTGCGGGATCGCGAACCAGTGATAATGCGTATAAATAAAGCCTGAGCGTACCGCTTACTACCTAGTAACAGGCTCAAGTGCTTATCGTGAAGGCAGCAGTTTGGCTTACGAGTACTCACTAATAAAATACAGCATAGTAAATAATAATCTGGGAAATTAATAAACATAATTTAGAAAAAAAATATTTTCGTAATGCAAGAAAGAGTAATACGAATAATTCGATTAAAATCTCCGAAAACAAATTGAAACCCTTTGTTTAAAAACCTGGAAATTCTCCCCACAGCATGTATATAAATAAGTATATATATATAATTTAATTCTTTTCATTCGAAAATTTATTGATAGACAATGCCAATTCAGTAACCAAATTCTGTGTTATAACACAAGAATCAAAGACAACATTAATGTGAATTATTATTTCAATTAAAGTAGCACTACGGATGTGGTCCAAAACAATGGCAAAATACTCTATAATTATCTACCGCTTAAACTTAAGAGTATTGGCGAATTATCAATTTTCCGTAAAAAAAAAAAGTTTTATTGCTTACTTGAACACTGATTTCACAGTGTGGATGAATTTTTTAATAAGTGAACTTAATACTATAGATTGATACCTGAATGAATATCTAGTGAAGTAATGTTTTAATAATGGTATTACTTTATTATTTTAGTATTTGTTAATTTTATTGTACATTGTACAGTGCTAATATGTACTGTATTGTATTATATTTATTAATGGATTGTATATTTTCCATATATTATATTACTGAGTGGAAATCTACAGAACATAAATAAATAAAATGAAATGAACTAATGGCAGTGCCTGGTTTGAATACAGAGCATGCGTAAGACGAATTCGGGGAATTTTACGGTCACTAGACATACACTGTAAATAATTTTCTGGTAAACTTCCTAAACATTAATGGAAGTTTTTTAAAGTAAACACTGTACGGTAGTAATACCACACATCAAGTTGCAGATATATGCATGTTTAGCAGCGCTACTATACACAGTTGGGAACTTCCCTATGCATTTGACTGTTTCCTGAGCAAACAAATGTAGGAAGATTACAATGAATGTGTAAGGGACAACATTACTATTCCTGTTTTCTCACTATGCGTATGCACTTGATTGATAAATTTCTGAATAATTTCTTAGAATGTAGAGTGCCACATTTTTGAAAGCTAACAAAATTTTAAAAATTATCATACCATTAATTAAATTTAAATACTGATTAAATTCGATACCAGGAACTTGAAGTTCTTTATTGGTAACCCAATGAACAGGTTCTTGTATGAGTAAAATATGTTGTTTGTAAATACATAATATTCCAAAATACGACTAGAGAGGAGGAAAATAAAAGAATAAAGATAACATAGCAGAGTTCAAAAATAACAATTTAACTTACTACAAAAATTGATACTTGGGCCACATTGCGTAACCTGTATATAGACTGTTCACTGTAAAGTAAGCACGTTTTAAGGCTCTCATGACAGGTATTAGCCACTAATAAATTTATCTCATTGCAGTCTCAGGCATTAAATTTTGAGGGTGGTGGAAATGTATACATTTTGTTTATTGGTCATATTGCATGTTTATATTTTAAAAAAAACGGCATGGAGATGAACACTGAATGGAAGGAAAAATTTGTAAAAAATTGCTCAATTTGCCGTGAATAGCCTATAACAAATTGGGTGGTACTTAGTCAAATGATTCGGAGATACCGTCCAAAATGCCCTGATTGTCATTTATTTCAATCTAACAACATAGTTTATGGGGGTATTTGGTTTAACGGTGTTTTTATCTCAACAGGTACTTCTCAGTTGAACTGGTCTATTGTTTGCAGAAATTTTACAGGTCACTTTAAGATTAAGGTTATTGATTTGGAAATAGTGCCCGTTTATTGAAACACCAAACCTGTCTGGGAGTATTTCGTAGTTTTACATCAATGAGAAACTTATTGCGTATAAAGTAAATCATTTATCAGAAAAAAAAGTTATTTAACATCCTCTTAGTAATACCTCCAAGAATGGAAGCCTTTAAACAGTAGTAAATGATTAGTTCGATGTTTACACTAATTTTTCAAGGATTTGACAGTGTGATCGACTCGGTCATCGACTCGGTCGTTTGCTACAACGTAAGGTTATTTAAAAAGAAAAAACATTTTTTAACTGTAGCGCTGTTTGCGAGGATAATAATTCATCGGCTAAAGATCTACAATAACTGCAAAACATGCTGACATCATCAATTTAAGTCATTTAGAAAACTATTAATATCTAATGACGGATCATTCATCGTCAATAGAAGTGAGAAAGGCCATCGTGTCTTACTACATTACACCATGTCGTTTAAAAAAATTCACGCGCCAATTAAGTAAAAAAAAAGAGTGCCTGTTACTGGATAAAAGCATGATGTTCAATGTTCCCTTGTGGATTTTATTTAGAGTACATACGTTATAGCGCCATGGTGATGCTCGTGGCTAGAGTACTGCCCTCCCATCTCGTCGATTCGAGGTCGACTTCCAGAGTGGGAAAGGTGAGGTACTTTGCCAGTGGCCTGTAGGGTTTTCTCAGGGTTCTCCCGTTCCTTTTTTTTACTCACATTCCACGAGCACTCCAAGGCGGCAACATAGATTGTATAAGGCCTCCGCTTAGCTCGTGCGTTTTACCGCGTTTCAGGCAGAGAAGAGCGGAAGCGATAAGGACGAAATTGCCACGTCACACTGTGTGTGCCTAGAGGACTTTCAGCCTTGACCCTATCATTTTATTGGTGGAATGTCTGTAGGAAGGTTCAATTCAGGGCCCTTGAGAAGTTTTGTATGGATCTAAGGCGTATACTGTGAGCTACAGCGCTTTCGACAAAACCTTTTTCAGCCATTTAAGTGTACTTTGAAATGGTATTTATAATGTGCGTGACATTTAGAAAGTACTCAAGAGCCCTCATCAGAAGTGTGTGCATTTTTCGTAGAACAGCACACTGGACACATGTGTAACCCTTCAGTGGCAGTGTCTTCTATATGGGACTTTGCATATGAAGTGGCTTGAATGGTCTATACTGTGCACAGTAGAACGTACCGTCCAATGAGAAAGATTCATTACGTTTGGGAGACATCATTCGCAGCTCAGACTATGTTACGTAGCCTCATAAACCACTGCTGCCAGTAAAATAACTGATATATTTATATTGGTACCGAGGTGAGAGGAACCGTCGTATGGATATCAGTACAGTCCCGAACAAAAGATTTTTGTTGCAACGCCCTAATTATATATATATATTTTTTTTATTGAAAGGGTTAATAGGTTCCAAACAACTCTGCAACGCATTTTAAAGCCCAGATAGGTTGGAGCCTCAAGAGTAGAGATGAAATAGAGGCTTATACCGCGAACTGTGATCGCGCACTCGCCGGCAAAATGGCGTCACTGGCAAGCAAAAATGTTGGAACGACGTTAGTCGATCAGCTCCTGGTAACATACTCGCCCGGCCGGCAGCCCGTGCAGTAGCCAATCAGACGCAAGGTTCGTTCCGAAAGCCTTGCCTCAGCCAATTAGAGGATGCGTACTGTTATGAAGTTAATATTTCTGTCAACACGATAGGGTTAGCGGCGTAGTTGAATGACATTATGAGATGGTAGAGCATCGCTGATACCGAATGGGGTTTATTTAGACATGAGGCAGTCACAGGGTACCGTACTATTAAACCCTCGGAGGAGCACAATTAAATAATATGAATTTAATTCTACATTATAATGCTACCGTACGCCATTACTATGTTAAACTTAATTGGACTATCCCCACCTTAAACATTGTTTCCGGAGGCTGTATCTGTTAGAGTGGTTAGTGGCGATCGGACCCACCAATGCTGCGTTCTTCCCTTGATGCTGGCCGGACGTGGAAAAACGATGCACCCCGCCATGTGCTGGCCTATATCGGCGTGTTGTTTAGACGTACATGTCCCCGACCGTTGGCTGGTGGAAGGGCTTTCTGCTACTGTCCCTTTTCGCATTGTCTTGTAATTCCTGGCGTCCAGGTTTAATCTGAATGTGTGAAGCCGAGCTAAGGCCTGTTCATTTCATCATAACAATGCGATTGCATTAAGGGAACAGCCAGGCCATTTCATCTCTGTGTATCTGCAAACTGATCATAAGCCTGGTTCAACGTATGACGATATCGCCGACCAGAGAGAGGGGAAAAATGAAACAGTAAGACAAAAAACTGCAAGTACTCGTTTTCCGAGCCAGTCACTCCCGAAAATCGGGGGCTCACGCCGAAATTATTTCCTCGCGAAAAGAGCAGACTTGGCCGATATTTTCACAGAAGTCCACTGTTTCACATGTTTTATACCAATAATTTCAGAGACGATCAGTTTTTTTGGTCCATCACATATCCAAAAAGACCGAGTGGTTATATGCTTACAAGCAGTTGCTTGTTGAGAACGCACGTTTAATCGTCACTGGGTTGCGTAGAGCAGGCTTAGCATGATGCAAGATGCAACTCGCGCAAGATTTCGCATGACATTTTTCGTACTAGACTGCCAACTAAATTCCGTACCAAACGAGTTCACACGCAGATAAATTAAATGAATAGTTTCTCACGCTGCCTCTTATCAAAATTAGTTGATAACTCTGGTGAGTACCAAAAAGTCATCATATCACCTATAATACAAAATACTAAGTTGCTTACTTTAACACGGTATTTGTTTCAAAGCTATCTCTCCAAAATATAATTGTTCTCATTTTATTCTCAGCGAACTGTCTGAACTTCAATCCACGTTTTAAAGTTATTTTCCAGCAATGTTTTATTTCCCTGTATTCCTCTTCGCACTCCGTAGATTATGATTTTCTTTTACTCTATGGTTGATGTTACAACAGGTCACATGACCAGCATACAAGGACCAATAGGATCACATCTTGCCTCGCCTTGCACGAAAAAAATAGGACCTGCTCTATCTCCTCATTTCCTGCAAGATGTGTCTTGCACACAGAATTATGCAAGAAATTCTCGTGCAAGGTCGGCATCTCGCGCAAGTTTTGCACTCACCTTGCATCGTGTGAAACCTGCTTTAAATTCGGTCATTATTTTGGTCCTCGTACATCATTTGCTCAGGGTGACACAGGGAGAGTCAAATGATGCTTTGTACATTTGCATAATTAATTAATAACTTTAAAAAAAATTGTCTTGAAAGTCTATCATTACTCTAATAAAACCCGAGAAATCGTTCTCTCTCCACTTACGATATTTAAACACGTCCTGCGGTTTGCAGACGTAGCTCACTCCAAGTACATGGACTATACTGATCTCCATAGTGATACCTGTTACATGCCAACTACAGTGGGAAGTATATAGAATGTAAGGGTATTGCGTAGTTAAGGAGATCAATAAAAAACGCTACGAAAGTGGAGAGGGCCTAACGGGTTGTCGAGGTAGCCTCCAGATGTCCGTCAATATTGAAGGCTGAAAAGTTATCGAACACGTTGGATAATTGCAACATCTGCCAAGTTTACCAGAGTACGAGCCCACTGGGAATAGAACCTAGATCGCTTTGGAGGGGGTAGGAAGTTCGGAGCTCTAGTTTCACAACTGCTATCGCCATCACTGTTGTTTATAATAGTTTAGAGTAATTTTAATACGTAACATCGAGTTTTTTTGTCTTATCACTTCTCTGAGTGACATAAAAGCGGTTACGTTGATGAGATGTAGTTCAATTTTGAGACAAGAAAAAATATTCGCTAAGTTTTTTTTTAATGCCAGTTTAATCGACTGATATTTGAGTCGTGCTATGTAGGCTTCACTATGTGAGGGTGTCAAATGTCACATGACACTTTCAGCTGGCAGAAGTAGAATCTTAAATGTTCGACGTCACCAAGGCATTAATGTTTGACTGCAAGATCCGGGGTCCAATTCTTAGTAAGCTGTAGTCGTGAATGGAGTTTTAAACTGCCCCGTCAATAATACGAAAGTTGAAAAAAAAATTCATAAAATAACACAGACATCATTAAAAATTTTCCGGGTTCCGGAATGAGTGAGCTGTAAAGTAGCTCGTTACACAGAACATTGAAACCATCTGCAAGTAGGTCTAGCTTTTGTGCCTTAGCTCCATAATCACGATCGATATATTCTTTTTTAAAATCAGAAAACAGCTCCTTTGGTTTTCGAGCTGGCTTTCCACTTACATTCTTTCACTTTATTCTATCTACTGCATTTTCCTTCTTCTTTGAGTTTCTAATCTTTCTGTAAATTTACCTAACTTTTACCACATATTTTTGACGTGAAATTCGAATGAACGTCTTTCTCGGTCGGTCGCTAGGTGGGGGGTCTGCACTCAAAAGTATGTGGGACAAAAACACGTTCCTCGGCGACGCCCATTGTTCAGTCAGCTCCCTACACTCTAAAGTGATACATGTGCTGTTCGAGGGCTTAAGACAGCGCAAACCATCTGGCGACTTATCCATTCGATTTATAAATAACACTTCCTGTCATTAAAATTGGTGATCAATATCGCGATTCTGTGTCGGGATATCGGATTTAAAAAAAATCAAATAACCCCTTTTGTGTTGCAAATTCGGGAGAAACAATTATTCTATCATGTAGCCCGATAAGTTATCCATATTTGAGTACTTTATTCATAGTATTTATTTCAGAAACTTGGAAGCATCAGTTCCGAGAAGTTAAAAACGTGTCACCAAGGCGAAACCAAAATGCAAACATCCATCAAGAAAGCCAAAAAAAGAACGAGTACAACGACTCAGCAGCAGGGAGAGGAGTCGCCTGCATCGAATGAGGATGAAAGAACAGTAGACCGAGGCTCTGGTGGAAGACCAGCCTGGTCCTAGTGGGCCCGGAATGAGCAGCCTACCGAAGTGTCAGGCAAGTCCGGCGCCCAGCACCTCCCGAGTGCGTCCCAAGAGGCAAGCAACGATTCCATCGTGTCCGCAGAGAAGCGACGAGTCCAACGAGACCCCACACGAGCTACCCAGGAAACTCAGTAAAGGTTCCCCAGCTCAGAAAGTACTAAAGGCTTCGTGTATCCATCCAAACCAGCTCCCCTACATCCGCTGACTTAAGTTCTTACCGACTGGTGTTTGATTTCTGACCTCGACGAAAATCGGATTTCACGGAATATCTAGCGGTAGGAGTCTCAACTCCTACCGACCAAATTTTTTTATGAATTTTATAGTGTAGATCTCCAGGATTGTAGGAAACCACCTTCGCAACATATCGCGCCTATGAGAAGGTTTACGTTTCGTGTAGTCGATGCGCTTGGCACCCGTCATCTTCGCCACTGCAGAGTTGTAATGCTCAATGCAATACTGATCTCAATGCTGTAACGTAAACTGCGGCTATGCGTGATCAGTTACCTGCCAAAGATTTGATTTGTTGGTACAGTCCATACGCATTTAGAAGCGGAATAATATTTGTCTCACCTTATTTTGTAGTGTCACAGAAGTATGAATAATATCGTTGATGGTCACCGAAAACGTGATCAGTAGTATTTATAATGTCATTTCGCAGGTTCGCTATTCGTTCGTGCATAGCCACCTCCTCGTTCAGTCCGTGTTCAGCAGCTTGTACTACAACACCATGCAACTGTAAGCTTTTGGCATGAACAGTATTTGTTTCCTTACAGTAGATGATATGGGCCGTTTTACCAGCTGTCCAGATGTCTTTTAACTTTTTGCAGTAATTACGCGAAAGGTGATTTCGGAATTCCAGTTTATCCACAGTTCCGTTTCTGCACGGTTTTTCTTCAAGAAGTCTTTTGTATACACTACTGTCACCATCGGCTATCAGCGTTCTACATCACAAACCATACGTTTGTTCACTTTTGTAAAAGCCTTCTACGATAATGGCAGCTTCCATACTGGATGCACTTTGCACTTGACTCCAGTTCTTGTAAAATGTGCGCAGTGACTGTTCCTTTGTTCCTTCCCTTGTTTCTGTGCTTGATTACTACACGCACAACAGTACTTATTTCGTACGCCGACGAACAGAACCTTTTCGTCTTGTAAACAACAATTGCAGCCTGAAACAAAAGCATATTATTAACTATACAAACCAGACGCATAACTTGTGGTGTTCCATAAACTTACAGTTTTGCTCGTGTGGGACATGAAGAAATGAGTGCATTATGTATATGTGTGTATATACACACTGTTATAGTTTCTATTGTGCTCCACGATACACCATGCATATAGTTTGAGGGTGTAGCTACTACGCAAATATTAACTGCCAGGCAAGTCGATTAAGACACTGATTTAATCCGTGTTGTAACACAATAACTTAAGAGCACTATTCCAATTAATTCTGTGACGTTAATTGGCGCGGGGAGCTACTGAATGATAGTAAAATCATGTTTAATCGGCTAATAATTACGCCTTATTGATTCAAGCTAATAAGGACAGTCCCCACATGAACCTTGAGGCCGGAGGCTGTATCTGGCTCGTTCGGACCACGACGTGCGACACACCCAAGGCAGCGATCTCCTCGCTGCCCGACGTCCCGACGTCCCGACGTGGAATCCCCTTCCGACGTCCTCGGCCGCTGTCGTGGACAAGGCCCCGACCCTCTCTTCGCGCCGGCCTTTATCAATCCCTTGTTTTACATTAGCCTACTGGCCTCCTTCCAGCTTCATGAGTGGTCGGCGGGGGGGGGGGGGTGTTGTCGTGTTGTAGTTTTCGACGCAATCCCTTGCATCCTGGATTTGCTTGAAGTCTTAAGGTCGGTTTCATACCGCGATGTACACGACAATTTATTAAGGCCCTCTTCATGCTGCCGCAACAATACGCACACACTCTCGAACACACACCCACACACCTACCTTGTCATCACGCTTATTATGACTTACTATAAAATATAATGAAATTTAGTCTTAGGAGCTAGTTCTCTGTCCCGATGTTAGGTATACTGCGTTTCATTTAACTTCCGTCAATTTTATACAGTATGACGAACGTGCACAGCATATGAACAGTACATGCAAAGTATTGCTTCAGTTGATGGTTATTGTGAGATATATATTATGTTGACCATTTATACGATGATTATGGGGGAAAAATAATACTCGGAATTAAAAATTGTTACTTCGAAATTTAATGGTAATTACAGTACTTAAATTACGTTTTTCGAGTAAAGTTTTTTTTTTTTTTTTTTTTTTTGTACTGTAGAACATGGACTTTTTAAGGAATTGCAATAGTTTATGAGTACATTACGGTTATGTGAAACGTTTCAAACCCGGCGAAAGACATTGCGTTTTCTTTCGTCTTGTTTAAGCGAGTAACTTTCCTGGTATTGTTTTCGACATGTTATATCGGCAGTTAATTATTTTGTTGTTTGCACTTATCAACAAGCGTAATTCGTTGTAGCTGCCGGTTTAGTATGTTTTCTCGAGTGAAATGTATTATCGAAATCTGTTAGGCCTAACTGGCTGACTGTGTTCCTTGGTCCGCCATTTTCCTTAACCGTCAGCCATGAACCACGAACGGCTACGCAGGTATTTAAGTTATGACGTTTAATTGTGTTGGTTGGTTTTTGTTGTGCTGTATTAATTGAATGCGTCAGTAAAGAAATTATTTCGTATCAGTTGTAGACACAGGTGGTTTTAATGATTCAATTTTTCAAGTATTATCATACGACAATACGTGTTTAGGAATTGCGATTTGAAATAACAACTGTAAGTTATCATGTTTAGTAGATAATATATTTCAAAATGATTGCTAGAATGTTTAAAATTCACGTGGTTTAAAACACTCCCTTTTTACACGAGTTTATTGAAACTCCAACAATTTTTATCTGTAATATTAACCTCGCCTGAAATATTTACAGTATGTATTTCTCGGATCTGTACAAACGGCAACATATTTGTCATGTTGTTTCTTGCCGTAAGTTTTGAAATGTACGTGGCAACCAGACACCTGATATGCGTCAAGGTTAAAATCATCCAATCAGAGAAGTGAATCTGAACTAAAGTGTTTTGGAGTACAACATAGTCGTGGAATCTTTTCGCCAAAATCAGGTGTCCCTGGGCTATTCACGGTAAACTGAGCAATTTTGAGAGCTCTGCTCAAGGTATACTTGTAAGCACGTTGTGTATTCTTCCGGCATATGTAAAACTAACATTGCCATATACCAGATAACTTAAGTCATGCGTCGGTCACGTAAAATTGTGTAGTTATTATAAAATTAAATACGTTAGAAAAGACTTATTCTTTTATTTATATTCGTTAAAAACATATAGCGTGATCATTCTTTTGAGTATTCACGAATATTTACCTAACACTTTTTATGCAACGTGGTAGTACTTTACCCTTCGTTTTTACCAACTATCCTGGACGATTGCCGTACGAATATACGTAGATAGGCAGTCATATTTTTCAAAGGTTGATTTCATATGTCATTAACTAACCGCAACCAGTATTTACATAAATTACAACTTACATAAACGAGCCGTTCTCATCTTCAGTGTGAAAACAGCTACGATCTTAATTTTAACACTTTGTAGACTATGCTCCAGCGTAGCACGAGCAAAGCTAACTTGAAAATTTCTTTGTTGTTCAGAATAAAACTCTCATGGACGAGTAGTCTTTGTTCGGCTAGTGTTTAACATAACCTCGCAAGAACACCACT